>JANTPZ010092676.1:0-18087 GCA_025593235.1 Vachellia pachyceras
GCGTTTGGTTCCAAAATTGACCCATCAACTTGTATCTACTTGAGCCTGCATATATTTTTGTCCTTCTGGCAAAGGCAGGAACCTCATTCCAAAAGTTCTTAGAAGAATTTTGTGTATGGGATCACAAATTAAACTTTATCTTTTCCCTCGGCATCATTAACCACACTTTACCTCCCTTTTTCCTCATGGAAGATTCTTGCACTCTTTAGTCTCTGACACTCTCCTTGGGTAGTTAATTTACTAACTTCGTTAATACTACTAAACTGAAGGGTTTGGCAAAACTTTTCTAGATGAAGGCAATAGCTGGTTATGTTATAGAGAATCTAGAAAAGAAGATTCTTTATGACTGGGGCACCAAGAAATGGATACTAAGTGAAAAAGACACATTCAAGAAAAAGAATAACGGTTTCTCAAAGTCCTTGGAGATTTTTCAAAGAAAAGAATAGAATAAGAATACAGTTCTTTTTTTGTCTGGTTCGGTAAGTTTTGTGCATATGTAGACCACAAAGAATAAAATAAAACCAAGGATCCAATCCTTTTGGTCCAGACGGCTCAGCCGGGACCAAGTGACAAAAAGAAAAACGTGCGAATGTACCATCTTAACTTGACATTCATGCTTATTGCTTTTGTTTAAAGGCATTGGCCTATTGAAATATATAGTATAGACCATTACCAGTTGCCCTAGTCTTGTGCTTGGCTTGAAATTTCAGGTTATCTTCTAAATAAACAGTCTCACTGAACTCACAAATATACATACGTAAAAATTCACATATTCACGTTATTCTTAAACTTGCAAGAAGTCCAAGAATTGGAAATGTTGAGAAATAGTTTGGTTTGATTCATTTTCAGGATTTATGCCCCCATTACATGTGTCCGTTGTTAGTGGATTATGCTTATGCTGCTTTATTTTGCAAAGTAATCCATGTATTTAATAACCAAGAATTATTACTTTTAGAACACAGAATCAGTTATGTGATCAACAGCTAGTGCAGAATAAATTCTACCTCTTGCCATTATACCCAATGTAAGGAAAAAATAGGTTTTATTGATTAATAAGAACATGCATGATGACCGAGTAAACATGCAAGAGCAGGCATTGACAAGCTAAATCAGCTGTGTGTATTTTAAAATTGCAAGAGTTAATTACCAAAAATAAAACCAAAGAAGGAATAAAAAAAATCAATTCTAATGTAGCCCTTTGGTACATCAATTGATTCTGACTTCTGAGAACTTATTCTGCAACCAAGGAGAAATGGCAAAAGCAGGCATTGACAAGCTAAATCAGAAATGCTTAATTGTGTGGCATCAAGTGAATGAGATTCAACTAAGCAAGATGCCTGATTCGGTACCACATCAGGAATATTGTATTGTTCTGACAAACAAGAATTCATATCTTTTGACAACCAGTTTAATAGTATTAAAACTACTAATACTTTTATTTATGCTAGAATTTTGTATCATGATGATATAAGTTGTTTCATTGCCTCTCTTTCTATGTCAGATTGAAAGTTAGGGGCATTTAGTACTTGAAAGTGTATTTTAGTATCCTGGGCTCCTACATAAACAATAGCCCACACCTTGCCTTCATCATATATAATGAATGAAAGATTTAAGGTGAGCCTTTTGAAGACCCCTGGACGAATCTTGCAAGTTATGGTAAGCTTACAATAAGTACTTGTCTTTAATGTTTTTTTAACTGCTCTAACCTCTCTTAAATATTGTTGGATCCAGGAAAGCACCAAGCTTTTAAAGCTGATTTTATTGGCTCTGGCAAACTGTTTCTGGAAATAATGGATCGAGGACAGGAGAGTTTTAGGACTTGATATTAGCTGGCTTTCCTCTATGTAACTTTCTATAATTCTATCAAACCCCTAATAGACACACACCCCTTTAGATATGAGAAATGTCAAGAGTTGAAGCTTATTTGAGGAGTTATTGGAAATCACATTCAAAATGATTATGTGACCGCCAATTAATGACATCGGCTAAAATAGGCAGTACAAATTGACATTATTGTTATTCCCCATAATGTTAGGAAGGCTGTTAAGTGCACTTCACGGCATGGAAAGAGAATCTTAAACTAGAAACCTAACAGATCTGATTCTCCAATCAGGAACTTAATAATTGTTCTTTCTCTAAGATCCACGAAAAATGGGTTCCCTACCATGCCCACTAAGCTGTTGCCTTTAGTAACTGTAGGTGGATTCTTTTCAAGACAGTTTAATCAGTTACGACTAAGCAATGTCACTTCACAGAGAATTTTGTCAGATTTAAAATGCACTCTTTTCGGTGGCTGAGGCCTCTTACCCTTGTAAGGATAAGGATCGATTCAATGGTCATTTCATTTCACCAACCTATATTCACATTTATTTATCACCATAGAGACAGTTCCAGTATATTATTGGTCTTCCCTCCCTTCCCATTAATATTGATTATTAGTCTACTTGATTTGATTTCTTTTCTGTCTGGAAAAATTGCTGTATTTGATTTTATGCCTGGGAGGGAAATTCTGATAAGAGATTGTCGTAGATTTTTGAAAGCAACAGTTCTCCATCATGAGATAATTTTCAAGGCCTTTATGTTACACTGCAAACTTACTTTACAGGAGAATGTGATTCCCTTGGGGAAAGAGAACTGAAGCACAGTGGATGAGCTAGCTAATTACTTGACGTAAGTTGCTGAGAGATGAGTTTAGATGGAATCCGTTTAGATTAGCGGTAAAAACTAATTTTTCAACATGATTTACAATTTATAAAATAATAAGTATATGAGAAGAGTTTTATCTCGACTTATATAAACATATTTTTATAACGATATGTCAAATAGAGCAATACAAGATTCTGTAAGGACCAAAAACAAAGGAATAAAGAAAAAAGAATGTGGCTTTTGAGAAAAGAATAATGCCCCTATGATAACCAAAATTATCCACAACATTCGTTTTTCAGGTTTCTAAGGGCCGGTTTCAGTCATACCCTTTTATCTTGTTCATTACAACCTAAAACTTTCGTACACACCACCACTCTCATTTCATACGGATTTGAACTCAACCTTGTATTCATGCAGCCAAAACCCTTTCACTTTATATTGTACCACCTTCCTTGCCATGACATGACTACCAAATAAAAAAGTTTGAAGTTAGATCAATTCGTTGATTGAGATGGTAAGTAATCTCATCCCATAAGAAAGAGAGCATGAGTTCAAATCCTAATAAGCTCAATTATTGGAAGGATTTTAGTCTGAACAACAAAGATTAGTTTCAAGTTCAATTTCAAAATGACTTTAAGATAATCTGAGTTAAAAAAAATTCTAAAGGTTAGATTTTTACCATAATTTTCTAATTTTTATTTGTAATTTCAATTGTGATGTCCATTTAGTTGATTACAAAATATTCATATTTACTTGTCTTACATCTAATTTTAAATATCATAAGCCACATTACTTATCTCTAATAAATAAAACGCTTTAATAAAGATATATAAACTCTCAGTTTGTTTATTAAAATAAATTACTTATAAACTACGCTAGAAACTTTTCATTTGAACTTCAACATAACATTCAGCGTTGGGGGGGGGAAGACATTCAACTCGTCCTAAAAACATGAACAATGTACGAACGTTACGTGCTAGATATGACATTAAACAGTTTCTTCAACGAGAAGGAAGAAAGTAATCGAATGGTTGCAATGGGAGAGCCCACTCCTTCTCCCAAAATTCATTTTTGGTTCCCTATCCATCACTTTATTATCATTGCCTAGATCGCTTTCAACCTTGGAATCGTTAGACGGTAGCTGAAACCTGCAAATCGGGCAAGAACTCCAAGTTTCAACCATGAGCCAGCCTGTTTGGGAATGCGTTTTGGAGGCATCAAATGTATTCTCAAGTGGGAATGCATTTTGCAAAACACAATGAGTGTTTGGGACAAATGGTAGGCATAATACATTATAGCATAGAATACATTATGGGGAGAAGGAAAAAAAACTCCTTATGCCTAAAATGCATTTCAGGTCGTGATATGGACATAAAAATTTCAAATCGTAACCTGGTATACTCAAAGCTGCATCCTATATATTTTAAGCTGTACCCTGGGGCATTCTAATTAATTTTGATCATTTTATTTTCTTCCCAATCTCAAATATAAAATAAAAAATATATGTATATGTATGTATTATTAGGGCTATGCATTTAAAAAATATATGTATATGTATGTATTATTAGGGCTATGCATTGGGCGGGCGGGGCTGCCCCATGCCCCGCCTGTTAAGGAGACCACGGGTACGAGCACCCCGTACCCGTGGTCTAACCTGTTTAGACCCGTGCGCACTGGGCACAGGTTTAAACGGGCAAGTGTCATAGGTAACAGGTTACCCGTGACTACTCACAGGTTACAAGAGAACATTGATGAAATGGGATGGAGAAGTAGTAGTGGAGTTGAGCTTGGAAAGAAGGGTGACGACAAGATCATCTGGCAAGGCATCGAAGTAGTCGTGTCTATGGAAATATCTCAAGGGCCTTCTCAATTCTCATATTCCAACTCAAATTACTGGCATCCAGAAGGAAAAAGGAACTGTGAACGTGAAGTAGAATACAAAGCAGCTTGTGCTTCTTGGGTTTGTATGTGTGGTGTGCAAGTATGGGAGAGAGAAGGGGGAGAGAGTCGAGCTTATATGAAGAAGAAGAAGAAGAAGAAAGGAAGAGAGAAAGTAGAGATCCTATTACTAGTATTTGTTTGTATTGCTGAATGGATGCTGCAAGGTAAAATATGATATGAAGAAGTTGAATTCTCGGGCTTCAACTTTGCTCAATATATTGAAGAGAGGAGGGGTCTAATTATAGAGTGGACAGGAAAAAAAATAGAAGGCAAAAACAGTTCAACAGCCATCACGATGCAAAAAAAACATGAAAGAAGCATCAATCCACTCCTCCGAGTGTGAAGCAGAGTCTCTATTGTATAGTCCCATTACCTCAAGTCTTCAACCATGCAAAGATGAAGACGAAGTTGGAGACGCCTTCCTTCTTCTTGTTAGCATTTTTCGCTCTATTCTGTATCTATACCATTCCGCTTCCAAAGGTGTCGTCTCAACCACTGTTCATGAATTCCCGATGGATCGTGACGAAACATGGCAACTGAGTGAAGCTGGCTTGTGTGAATTGGGTGTCGCGTCTAGAACCCTTACTTGTAGAGGGTCTGAGAAAGCATCCTGTTGATGTGATCTCCAAAAGAATCAAATTGATGGGATTCAACTGGCCCATTCTTCTCGCCATCGACGAATCTCTCGCCTCCCTCACCGTCAGATAGTCATTCCTCAACCTCAGCCTCCTCAAATCCATCGCCGCCATATTTGATTCTCCATGCACAGCGACTTCAACTTCTCCATAACCTAGTGCAATTTCCCAAGCTTAGCTATCCCTCCTCCTTCGCCCTCAATGGACTTTAATGATAATTCATTCAAATTGAAGAAGTTGAATGGGTCTATGTGTTGTCACTCTGTCCATTGTCTATCAGTCTATGTCCCAGAACTCAACAAGTAGCAGTTGATTTTTTATTAATAGGTAGTACTAATACGGGTGGGGGCACGGGCACCATGTGGGTGAACCCGTGTCCCGTCTCGTTAAAAGTACTACCCGCTCGTTTTTGACACGCCCTTCACGGGTTTAAAACGGGCGAGTATTAATGGACTAAACAGTGACGGGTTGCGGGTGGGTTGAGTTTTTTTGCTCACCTCTATGTATTATACAATGCGATTCATTTTTTCTTTTCACTTTCCATCAAAAATCACTTTCATAATGTATATCTGAATAAATTTTCATTTTTAAAATGCATTTTTCAAAATATATTTTAACCAAAAATCATTGATGTTGCAAACGGGTCATTGTGCTTGTTTAGGAACTTCGTTCACCTAACAGTGCATATAAATCAAAATAATTATCTTAAAATCCGTAAAAACTATCTTAAAATCTATAAAAATCATATTAAAATCCGTAAAATCATCTATAAATCCGTAAATTCCGTTTTCTCAACGGAACTCCCGAACACACGTATTCTTTAACGGGTTGATTCACCGGTGCTGTTTTTTCCAAAACATGTTGCACTCCCTCATGTTTGGTAATTTAAGTATCTATGATTAAAAAAACAAAAAACATAAATAAATCGTCGTTTTATCGCCGCGGTCTGCCCTGATCGCATTGCTTTCCCCCAAAAAGTTGAAATGGTTCAGTGCAAGTGAAACCCTAGAAGACTTCAACTGCAATTCATCGTCGAGCATTTTGCGATTGCATGATTAGATTAGGGACAATATTTTCGTTGGATTAAGTTAGCAGAATGGGTGCAAGTCGAAAGCTTCAGGGCGAGATAGATCGCGTTCTCAAGAAGGTCCAGGAAGGTGTTGAGGTCTTTGATAGCATCTGGAACAAGGTTCTTAATTTCTATCATTCTTTCTAGTTCAGTCCGCTGCTTTTTTTTTTTGAGATTCGGGTTGTGCATTAACTTTTTTCAATTGAATTACACAAATGGTTCACTTTAATTTTGTTTTTTAAGGTTTACGACACAGACAATGCTAACCAGAAGGAGAAATTTGAGGCAGACCTGAAGAAGGAGATTAAGAAGCTCCAGAGGTACAGGGACCAAATTAAGACTTGGATTCAGTCTAGCGAGATCAAGGATAAGAAGGTCTACTCAAGTGCCTTTCTGTCTTGAGTTTTTTCTTATCACAACTTCACAAGCTCATGCCGTCTCTTAGCATTATGCATGTTGAATTTTCTCGGGGTTATACCGGTAATAATCCGATACCTGTTTCTAGCCAAAGAAACTGGAAATTTGTAAATTTCTGCAATGATTTTTATTTTTAATGATTCCTAGTCACTTGTAAGTTGTAATATCGGGACATTGTAGCTTTGAGAAGTATATTGGTCGCACTACTACTTTCCCCATCATTTAGCTGGTCTGCAATATCTGTTGTTCGCTGAAGTTGACTTTTGAAATGAGATGCTTAATCTCATGGCAGTTAGCTTTGCGAATCTATATCTATATTTCTAATATGATATAAGATCTTTAGGAAGCCACATCACCCATAAGCCATCAACAGTGCGTCTTATTTCATACTCTTTGTTAAGCAGGGGACCGCATTCTAGTTATGTATAAACGTCTTTCAATTAATAGTACGTTTGATACCTGTGTGTTCTGGTAATGTGGAACTCATCATATATTGTTTTGCCCTCGCAGAATGCTGAGAAATCTTTCTTTGCACCATATTTTGTCATAAAGCCTAGTATTATCATTAATTTTTCCATTGATTAAGTGTTGCAGTCCGATTTCCCATCTCTTGCATATCTCAGATTCTTTTTTGGTTGTGCTTGAGGTTAACTTTGTAATATGAGCGTCTGAATTGTTTCTGGGGGTTTTAATATCAATTCAACTCGTTGGTTTTGAATTTAACATTTTTTCTTTTGATATATTTTGACATAGGTTAGTGCCTCTTATGAGCAGGCTCTGGTGGATGCTCGCAAGGTCATCGAGCGTGAAATGGAAAGATTTAAGATCTGTGAAAAGGAAACTAAGACCAAAGCATTCTCCAAAGAAGGCTTGGGCCAACAGCCTAAAACGGTAAGACTTTAACATGGTGCAATATATCTCCTGCTCTCAAATTACATTTAAAAGCTCTTCCTTGCTTTTCTTGACATGCCTTGGTTTATTTATACAGTGTTTGGGCTGAAAAATGTTTTGTCCTGGGCTGATGTAGTTGTTGGTTTTTTATTTGTAGGATCCAAAGGAGAAGGCTAAATCAGAGACAAGGGATTGGTTGAATAATGTGGTATGCAATCAATTTCTTTAAATAACATTCAGCCTTTTTACATTATGCTCGAAGTATAGTGAATATTTTGTTGCATTAGTAATTTGCTCACATTACTCTGTAGTGTTGACTGTTGCAATGGTCAGCTTTGTTGTATCCTTTGACTATTGCAACACGTTAAAAGTTGTCCCAAGATCATTCAACTCATTGCGATCTCTAAGCTGGTTTCTTAGATTTGTTTCTCCAATAATTACTATGCAGTCAAGTCTGGTGCCTATTTCTCTTGTGATATATGTTGCAGCATCTTGTAATAATACATTGTCAATTAGTTTATATTAATATAATTTTTTTGTGTAAACAAATGTTTATTTTTATATGCATAATCATTTGGAGGAATTAATTAACAGCTTTTAGAACATGAGTAGGTTGGAGAGTTAGAATCTCAAATTGATAGCTTTGAAGCTGAGCTTGAAGGGCTTTCTGTCAAAAAGGGAAAAAGCAGACCACCTAGATTGGTATGATTATGAAGTAAACGTAGGACATTCAGTTTGTGGGATTGATGGTTTACCTTTCTCGCCATTCACTTGTTACATTTGTTTTTCAGACGCATCTAGAGATGTCAATTGCTCGACACAAGGCTCATATAAAAAAATGCGAGTTACTCTTGAGGCTGCTAGACAATGATGAATTAAGTCCTGAGCAGGTTAATGATGTTAAGGATTTCTTGGATGACTATGTGGAGCGTAATCAGGTTTGCTTTTTTAAAATCTGATACTTCATAGATTTTTTTTTTGATATCTTCTTTTCATACTTTCTCCTAAAGAGAATTTTGCTTGCTTAGTACTATGCAAACTTTATGTCTTTCTACTTATTTTTCCCGTTCCTCTTGAACTTTCTTTTATGTATACAGGAGGACTTTGATGAATTCAGCGATGTCGATGAGCTCTACAGTTCATTACCTTTAGACAAGGTGGAGTCTCTTGAAGATCTTGTTACAATTGGTCCACCTGGTCTTGCTAAGGTATTTACCTACCCAATCAAAATTGCTCATGTTTTGGGATTGGGATGTATGAAATAATTTTTTTCTGTAATGCCATTCTTGTCAAGACACATTTAATGCATATTTATGTTGGTTATTGAGATCCCAGACCCCTATATACATGTTGGAATTCACATTTTCTGCCCACAGATAAGAATAATTAAAATTCATAAGTAATTTATGCTGTATTTCAGCAGGGTGCACTTGGGCTTAACTTGAAGACATCTTTAGCTGCACCGGCTTCACAAACATCTGTATGTATTTCTTCCACCTATGACCTGAAAAGAGAGTCATCATTTTTTAAAATGGAATCCATTCGGTGATATCTTGTTTCATGAATCATATGGAGTATATTTACCCCCTCCAAAAAAAACAAAAAAAAATCTTCTGTGGCCTTGATTCTCTTTTCTCTCAGATATTTCATTGCTTGAATGGGTTTAGTTTCATTCCATCGTTAAGTGTCATGGTTAGACAATGCATTGGGTGGTTGCATTTGAATCCAAATAGTTTGGAAACCTACTGAGTGGTAGTTAAATGAGTTTTTAATTATCTATGTTACTTTATTTACTTGTGAGATAGTGGAGTACGAGTCATGATCAGAATTGTAGATCCTGGGTGCCTGTCTTTAAATTACTTGACTATCTGTATAATAGAAAAGAAATACAGCCACATCCTTGTTAGGTTTTGCTTAAGTGGAAGTACACTATCGTTTTTTCTAGAAAACTGTTATGTCTAATCATGACTAGGATGATCTATCCAGGAACAAGCTGATGACACTACTTCCCAGGATAGCAATTCTGATACCGTTGTCAGAACACCACCTTCTAGAAGTAGTGGAATCAGTTCTGCTATGTCGACACCAGCTGGGAACCATGCTGCTCCTGTTTCTATGAATGTTTCGTCTCAGAACTTGTCTGGTACAGCTGCTGCAGTATCAGTCCTCCCCAGTTCAAATTCTGTTCGGACTGCTCTGGAGAATACTGGTGCTGCTAATTCTTCATCTGTAAGTCAGTCTACCTCTGTGAAAGAAGATGAGGTTAATGGCTTCCCAGGCCGGAGGGCATCTCCATCAATTTCTGATGCTGCACATGCAAGAGGCATCAGTAGAAGCAGCGTACCAAATCAAGTGGCATCTGGCATCCCTCCTGCTTCCAGCAACATTGTTTCTGGCAACGGGGCCCTTGGTCCACCTTCAGCCTCTGAAATAACAAAGAGAAACTTACTGGGAGCTGATGACAGGCTTGGAAGTAGTGGAATAGGACAGCCTCTTCTATCACCCCTTAGTAATAGAATGATATTGCCTCAGGCTGTGAAGGCCAACGATGGAACTAGTTCAGTTGACCCTAATAATGTTAATGAGGCTGCAGCTGTATCTGGGAGAGTTTTCTCCCCCTCTGGTGTTCCTGGCATGCAGTGGAGGCCAGGAAGTCCTTTCCAGAACCAAAATGAGGCAGTAATATTTTTATCTTTTTATCTTTTATTTTTGGATATTGATTGTTGGGTTAAATAAATTATGTGCAATTACATACATAGATAAACATTGTCATTTCTTGTGTAGTTTCTTGTTCTGTATGTTTAAGCTATGTTGTTTAAGAAGTAAATGTTTTCATTTTTAGGGGCAGCTTCGTGGAAGAACTGAAATAGCACCTGACCAGAGAGAAAAATTTCTGCAGAAGTTTCAGCAAGTGCAGCAACAAGGGCATAGTACCCTTCTTGGCATGTCTTCTCTTGCTGGTGGAAGTCATAAGCAGTTTTCTGCTCAGCAGCAGAATCCTCTCTTGCAGCAGGTAACTTTGTTGCACCTTAAGTTGGGCTTCTGTTCTATTGTTTAGTAATTTTGGTTTCAGTATAGGTGTAAAGCTCACCCTGCATCATCCTATCGTCTTTTGTGGCACTCTATACCACCTCTTTTCAAACTAACTGTTGTATACTTGTATTTTTCAATCTTCGTTTAGTTTAATCATTCAATCAAGAAGCCAAGTTTTTCCTCTCAGATAGTTGGTCAAACAATTTTTCAAGGGCCCTTCACTATAAAAACTTTATGGACGATTTTATTGCAACTGATGAAATTTAACTTTCATCTTTGTTTCTGTGGGAAATGGAAAGGAAAAATCGAGGGAAAGGGGACTGTTCTGATTTTGTTAGTGACCTTTTATCTATAGATTGGATGATTTATTTCTCCATGGTCGAGTTATTCCAATGTATTCATTAGTGATTAGGACTTACCTTGGGTTTTTGGGGTGGGTCGGGATGAGTCCCTACTTCCAAGTTTCCCATTTTCATTTTTTTTTGGGAGGGGGCTTAAGTAAGACATCCTCTTTGCTTAGAGTAAGATATCAATTCATTCACAAAAGTTATGGTTAGCCATATGTGTTACTGTATGTCCACTTTCATAAGCTTTCTTCTCGATGCAATCTGCTTTGGAATCCAGGCATCAGGTCTCAGTAGCATTTCATCCGCCTCATTACAGCAGCCATCCAATTCTATCCTTTCTCCATCTAGTCAACAGCCAATGATATCAAGCGCTCCTCAAGATTCTGGTACGTTTCATGTTTCCCTGTGATCAATGTAGTTTGATGATCCCAATTTTCTGCCCCCTCTTGAGATGATCAGCGTCTCTTTATTTTTCTACAGTCATTTCAATATTTTTCTTTTATTATTTTTACTTGGTAATGAGAAAGTAGTTGAAGTGGTATGGTTATTTCCTGGATATTCTTGATTACCCTGCCTGATTCTTACAGCTAAGGTTTTTTTTTCATCCCTTTTTGATACCAATATAGAAGGCAATTGTATTAATTTGTGATTGTTAAGTGTCAATATTATTCTGTTTAGTTGCATGTCTAGTAGAGCAGTAAATCTAATTTGCATAATGTTCTGGCTGGACTTAGCATTATTATTTGTCTAGGATTCTAATTTGCATAATATATTTGGATGCTGCAGATGGCAATTCTAAAGTTGAAGAACACCAGGAACAACATAATACTTCTGATGATTCAGTGTCTGAATCTACTGCCAGTAATGGGCTTGGCAAAAATCTTCTAAATGAAGAGGATTTAAAATCCTCATATGCTGTAGATTCTCCTGTAAGTTGACAAACTCTTCTAGGCTTGTTATTTTTTTCAATTATGTGCAGTTTGTGAATGTTCTTGCTGTCCATTCGTCCTGCAATATAATTTTTTTTAGTCCTCATTACATCGCCCATGCTAGCAGTTGATAGATTTTGTACTTAATAAATTATTGGTTTTCCAGCTCTTGGAAGGTGACCGGCTAGGTTAGCCTTTGGACTGGTCACACCATCATGCATAGAAATGAGCTAGATTTCAGTTGCAATCCTGATCCATGGCCTACCTGCCGGGGTATCATATTGTTAGTTAGAAATAGGTGATTACTGTTGAAGTTACTTAAGGGTCCACGTGCAAACTTGCTAGCATGTGTTCTCTGTTTACGCTGATTTGTTGTTAGAAGCAACGCATATGACCCACTCAGCATGAGTGGTTTAAGAAGTTATTCTATTCAAAGTTATGGTGCATACATGTTGAACTTAGTCCTACACTGCACATAAGTTAATGAATTATTTTGATATTTGTCCGCATTTGGATGGGAGAACTCTGAAGTTTTTATATTTGCATGAACGATCTATTAAAAATAGTGTTTATTTGAGTTGGCAATTTTTCTTTATGCTGCAGGCAGGAGTGTCTGGTTCTCTTACTGAGCCTGCTCAGAGTTCCAGAGATGCTGATTTCTCTCCTGGCCAACCTTTACAATCCAATCAACCTTCTGGTAACCTTGGTGTTATTGGAAGAAGAAGTGTTGCCGATTTTGGAGCCATTGGTGATAATCTTAGTGGAACAACTGTCAGTTCTAATGGAGGGCGTGACCATTTATTTAATTTGCAGATGCTTGAGGCCTCATACTGCAAACTTCCACAACCTAAAGACTCCGAACGTCCAAGGACATATACTCCTGTATGACTTTGTTATATTCTTCCTCTTGTTGTATAAATTTATAATGTGGTCATCTGATGGATGTTTCTTATCTTGTTCTGCAGAAGCACCCAGCAATAACACCTCCAAGTTATCCTCAAGTACAGGCCCCCATTGTCAGTAATCCTGCCTTTTGGGAAAGAGTAGGTCTTGAACCATATGGCACAGACACCCTGTTCTTTGCATTCTATTATCAACAGGTACTTGAACTTTTATGGTACGAGTGCTTTTACTTTATTTGATCCATTGAGCTTAAATTCATATTTGTCACCTTTCGCAGAACACTTATCAACAATACTTGGCTGCAAAAGAACTAAAGAAGCAATCTTGGAGATATCACAGAAAATATAACACATGGTTTCAGAGGCATGAAGAACCAAAAGTTGCTACAGATGAATTTGAGCAGGGAACATATGTATACTTTGATTTTCATATTGCAAATGATGACCTGCAACATGGGTGGTATGCTTAATCAACCTTTTAGCTCTAGTTGTTTATATTAATGGTTATCACGTATATTTGTGCACTGATGTTGACCTCCGTTGGACATTTTTAGTTTACCATCGACTTCATATTCTCTGTTACTCTTATAGGTTGATCAGTTCATGTCTGAGGGTTATTTTGCCAGGGCGGATTAAAATCTGATCTTTGATCTGTTTAATTGTTGGCTTGATTCATGATATCCTATTGACTAGCTTCTGAATCATGATTAGCACTTGGCTTTGTTGTTGTTTACCCATGGGGTTCATGTATTTCATATCATTGATTTCTCCATTCATGCTGAGACGGTTATTTCGTTTTTTTTTTTTCTTGTGGTTATTCTTGACTCAACTGGTCTAGAAACATGTCTGCCCCGTGAAAGAATCTGACCGTTTGGATTTTGAGATTTTGCTGCTATTCAGTTCATGAAAGTACAACTGTGCTTCTGTTCTCACAACTTGTCTGCACTTTGTCGTTATTCAGGTGTCAAAGAATCAAGACCGAGTTCACTTTTGAGTATAATTATCTTGAAGACGAGCTTAGTGTGTAGAAGATTTGTAGACGATGCCATCTCTGGTAATCTGGTGTCTTGTTTTCTCTGTCAAGTATTGTTCCATCAGATGAACTATTATCACCTGATTCAAAATAAACAATGTATGAAGTTTGAAGGGAAAAATGTTGTTGGTTGTATGTTTTGAACATTTTTCGTACATAATCAACAACTTCCAGATATGCGCGTCATCAAGAATGGCTTAAGCTGGGACCAAAACCAGCTTAAACTAAGTAAATGAGGGGTATCTACTATCAGGAAGAGCATGCATGGGTACACGATTTCATGCATTGTAGGGTCTCAGTTAATGGGAGGGAATGCGTAGTATTGGTTGAGATGCCCTTTTGAAAACTGACATTGATGATGTGAGTTGGTTGGGCTTGCGGCCTGCTTTTAAAGGACGTTAGGTCAATTTTTCGGTTAGAGTAAAACTGTTAATTTCTACAACTTCGGCGTGGGGAAAAATGCTGGGCTAAAACGGAGATGAAAAATGTATCTATGGCATTTTTTTCGTAGGCGTTTTTTTTTAATTTTTTTTTAACTTATTTCCCCATATCAAACGTTGCTTAAGTCATCTGATCTTTCTTGTTGGTCGTGATTGAGAGTTTTTTTTTTTTCGGGAGAAATCCTATTGTCATGATGTAACGGTTGTTCTCTAGGGAGAATGATTTAATTATAGACCGAAGTCCTTAAAGACAGGATCAGCACTCTTGGGCATTCTTTTTAGTAAATTATTCTCTCTCTTTTTTTGGTTAATCTTGATAACTTGTTGATATCGTGTAAGATCGTGTGAACATGGTTGCATTTCCTTGAACCTGGTGAAGAGCTCGTTTGAAAATCTGTTTGAGAATAACTTTTATGGATTTCAAGGTAAAATTTAGGTTTTGGAGAATAGTTTTACAGATTCCAAGGTAAAACCTAAGTTTTAAAAATTGTGTTTAAGTTGTGCCCATTTGGAAACGCAGTAGAGAAGTACTTTTACGTAAGTTGAGGTAAATATAAAGGAAATTATTTCGTTTGGAGGAAAAACATTGTTGAATGTGGCTTTTCCAAAGGCTTCAACAAAGAAGCCTGTTATCGGCTTTTAGGGAGTTTGAGGAAAAAGTAGGTATAAAAGAGAAAAGAAAAATAAAGAAAAAGTAGGAAAAAGAAAATTTATTACGAGAAAAGGTGTAATTTGATAAGAAAATAAATTTTTTCAAAACTTCGATTTTAAATTGAGGTTTTGTATCTAAAATAACTTTTTAGAAAAAATTTTATACTTGGACAAAACCTAAATTTTGTGTAGAGGTTCTAAATAAGCCCTAATTCTTTTGCTGTGGTGTTTTCTTGCCAAATAATGTTGATTGTGGATGATTAAAATTAAAGATGAACATGCCTTTTGTTAATTCATGGGCGCCAGTTGGTGTTGTTGGCACTGTTCTTTTGATGTCATGTACACAAACAATGATAATTGATAATGATGTGTTTGTCATTTTGATGTTTGCAAAGTTGCGCCCCTCTCCATGGAACTCTGGAAGCTTAACAAACAAGCAAGGAGAGCCGAAGGATTAGGTGGATCTCTCATCTCATGCCGTGTATAGAAGATAAGATGAGATTGCATTCTTGGTTTATCCGTTTGTGGTTGGACGCTCTTTAATATTACTACCCAATTCGCCAATATATCATTTGTTTGGAGATTATATACCGTTTACTTCAATCACCCTTTTTTCTTGGTGGAAAGCAGGGCCAGGTGCTAGGGAAAATCTCATCCTCATGTTCTGAGACCTTCTCATGAGCTCTTTGAAAGCAGAGGTTTTTACAAGTTGCTGGTCTTCAATCTTAATTATTGCTTTTCTCAGTGCTTGATGCATCAATGAAGGTTAAAATCACCACTGTCTTCTTTGTTACTCTCTTCTAAGTCTGGTGGTCGATTGCCCAGCCAATTCCATTTTATTCCCTTACTTTCTAGCGGAAAATTAACGAGTAAATAGTTAAAATAAGCTGTGCTGCCATTGGATCCCATGTGTCTGCTTACATAAAGATGCAGTTCTCCACTTCAGTTGTTTTCAAAGCATCTCAGATACTCACTTCTCAGTATGCGTATTGATTTTCTTTCTTGCATGCAGGCTGTTACTTTTTTTCAAGGGAAAAAACATAAAAAAAAATGGGGCAATACCCTTCGTTAATTCTTCTTCTTAAAGCCAATGTAACCAGGAAACAAATTCCAGTGTTCCAGATCTCTCGTACTTTATAAGCTGAACCATCAAGTCAGATTAAGCTCATATTTTATGCTTCTGAATGTGGCATGGAGCAACTAAACTCGTATTTTTCAGTTAAAAGGGAGTCTACTAAAAAGTTGAGAAACATGTAGAGATATAATTGAGAGTATCACGTAGTCCTATTGAATTTAGACACCGTTTTGTTTGGAAGAACATAAATGAAATTATTGAGAAGCGAGAAATGGGCATCGGAGAGACAAACACATGACATGCTTCTTTGCCTTGTGGCTACAAATCCACCGCCCTCCATGTCGGTATCGCCCATCACATCCCCCCTACCCCTAACTCTACATTTATATGTCGATTAAATATAGGCCTCCCATTTACAGTGTAATTTAGTGTATTCCATAGAAATTAGAAAAAAAAAAATCTTTTCTGTCGTTCGCATCTTGTACGTTAAAAACAGAATCAATAAAGCCATTATTTTTTATAATACCTATCATTCCACAGTACGAATCCCTCAGATACTTTTTAAGTTTTAAATGAAACATCTCTCAGAAACAAGTCAAATGATGCCCCCTTTTTTCATTGATTACCGTTAGCTTTGGGTCAGGTCCAAGCTTGCCATGTTACTATCCTTACAATACGATAATTAATTAATTAACCAATATAATTTTCTAGTCCCCCAATATCATCACTCATTTCGAGCCCCTCTTTATGACAAACTGGCTGGGAGACCCTTTTCTCGAACCAATCAAAACTGAATCGATCTAAAGCTACTTCCCATTCAGAAATCCGCGGCCCTGCACTAACTTCCATGCTTATTTCCTTTTTTCACGTTCATTCCTTTTTTCAGGTTCATTGCTTTTTTTAATGGGCCAATCGTTTCAGTTGTAAGTTGGTGTGAGGTATTTGGTTTATTATTTTGGATATGGGGATGATAATATTATTGACGATATTTGTGGAAATGATTCTCTGAAGAGTACAAAAAAAAAAAGAAATGAAGAAGATGGAAAGGAAAGTTGTGCACAATGTCTTCAAGGCGTGAGCAACACTTTCCTTTAGGCTTAATTCACCCCTCCTATTCCTATATTATATGGTGCAAGTTGGGTTAACCGGTGAATTTCCTACAGGATACAATAGAGACCCTTGAGTATGGATTGCACTTCCTACACTCAAGTCAAGACAACAAAGGCTTTAACAAAGTAATAGTTTATTCTTTTCTAAGTGTGCACTCAAAGATAAAGACAATGAGTTTGATATTGTTGTGAAGAAAATTGTGTCCAAATGAGGGGATGGAGTGGGTATTTATAGAGGATGGAAAGATGTCTTGAAGTTGCATCTTTTAGAAATAATGTCTCTTCAATTAAGAGTCACAACCATACCACTTCAACAAGTCACAACCATGCAACTTTTCAATGAAAAGTTGCACCTTTATGGCATGTAGGGATACATGACTTTAGAATTACAACCCCTACAAACCCCTTCAAATAAACTAATTAATTTATAAGGACACAACTTTATAAAAAATCACATCTCTTCCTTCAAAAAATTACATCTTTTCATTTAGAAAGTCACATATTTTCATTTTTAAAAAATACTCTAACAAATATTGCATTGAAAGTTTTCATTTTTCTAAATATAGATGTGGAATTTCACACAGGTATGTAGCGGTAGGAAATGAGCCATTTTTGAAATCCTACAACAATTCATTCTTGAACATCACGTTGCCAGCACTACAGAACATTCAAAATGCCCTGAACGAAGCTAACCTTGGAGACACTGTAAGTCCACCGTGCCCTTAAATGCTGATGTTTACGAGTCTCCGGTAAACAACCCAGTTCCATCTGCTGGGAGATTCAGGGCAGACATAAATGATCTTATGACACAAATAGTCCAATTCCTGAATAAGAATGGAGCACCATTCACAGTTGACATCTACCCCTTCTAACTTCTTAAGCCTTTATGGGAATGATGACTTCCCTTTTAACCATGCCTTCTTTGATGGAGTGACCAATCCCATAAATGACAATGGGATTCAATACACA
>JANTPZ010092677.1:0-13745 GCA_025593235.1 Vachellia pachyceras
TCTCTGTTTTTGTCCTTTTTGTTTCGTGAATATTGTATTTAGATTTCAGTTGCTTTCAAGTCTGATGAACAATACAGACTATGGTTTGTACATTTCACTGTTTTTATCAGTACATTACGATTAGTTCAGTTTGCTATATTTAATCAGTTCTCTTGGGATTTGTTGAGCACAGTTATCTTTCTTTTAAGTTTATCTTAGCAATCTTGGCCCTGCGTGCAGAAATGATTTTATCTTGGTATCAGCAGTTATCTTTCTTATAAGTCTATCTTAGCAATCTTGGCCCTGCGCGTAGAAATGATTTTATCTTGGTATCAGCATCCCTCGTTATGATTCACATGATAAGATAGAAGCACTTGATTGAGGACTTCACACTCACACGGTTGACTTATTCGAAACAATGTTTTCAAAAGTTAAACACACGTTCAACAATGTTTTTTCGCAAAATGAAATAATATCTTCTACATATTTACCTTGGTTTGCGTAAAAGTACTTCTCTACCTCGTTCCCAAACAAAAACGGACCCAATATGTGGTATTACTAGTAGGGTTATTGGGTCTAATTGAGGATTTAGTTCTTGATTAACACATCGTCCATGTAACCCACTACACAGTGGGATAAGGTATGTTGTTGTAGACTAATAGAGGATAAGTTTTCATATATAATTTCCCCATGCACGAGCTTTCAACATAGAATACTTGTATTCCATTTTACAAATATTATTCAATATTCAATACCATCTCTCTAATGAATTTGAGGTATCTCAAGTCTCAACCAAAGAAAAGCTCTGCCACAGTCATGAACTGCTCTCCTATATTTCCCTTCAAGTTTTGAAGACTTATTTTACTTTTTTTTAATATAATTGAAACTATCCCGATTCTCTTAGAATCAGCTTACACAATTTGACAACTCTTGCATAAAGTAGCCAGCCAACTTATATCTTAAGCAAGAACTATTAAATTACTTAGAATAAATTGTTAGATTAAAATTCGTTAAAAGTAATAAATATATAAGATGTAATTTTTTTTTATATTTTTATTTATAAAGACGGTGAATGTGAGAGGAATAAATGAAAAAAGGGAAAGAAGAAAGTAAGTAAAAAAAGATGGGAGGGAGGGAGGTGAGTAAAAGTAAAAATGAAAAAAAATAATAAGTTTTTAGATGCATTCAACTTGTTTCTTATTATACAGGAGGGAGTACTATTTACTTGTATCCATTAACTTACAAGTGCGCTCCAGATCAGACATTTTTGAGAGCGATGTGTTGTGTTGCAACATAATTTAATTAATTGCATTAAATTATTAAATAAATGCTTCCATCCATAGGGACAAAGTGCATCATCATCATCATACATATGGGGCTCTTTAAATTGAAGGACTAAATTGTATCCTCACTCACATTTCACAATATTCATCTTGATCTCAACAGTGACTGGTTTAGTACTTATGATTTTTTTTTATCTAGAAATTTGAAAATTACTTATGATTTTTTTATCTTGAAATTTGAAATTAACTCTTATTTTTTTTATAACGACTTATTGACTTCCTTTCCAAAGTAAAATTACTTAAAGTACATCATATTATGGGGAAAAAGATGTGATAAATGCATTGATAGAAGTGTTTATATAGCATAGATAAATGTAGGAAGTTTTCACCATGATAATTTTTATTTAAAAGTATTGTGTATCATTACACTTGATAAAATAGTATAATTTACTGGCAACTGTAAATTCAGAGGAAAATATACATACTGGATAAGAAAGTTAAGATACATTATATTAGGGAAAATTGTAAATAACTAAATGTTTTGTACATAAATTTACCACGAAGCTATTTGCACTGAATGAGCAGGAACCGAATAACTTAAATTACAGAACCATCAGAATTTCTGTTGGAAAACGACACAACTATTATCCAAAACTGGGGTATTGATCACAGTACATGTTGAGCTTTCACTATCCCTTCAATTTCTTACAGCAAACAGCTTTAACTATACTGAGTATTCAGCAAGTAACCCCACCAAATGGACCCTATCTCTTTCAATGAACACAGAAGCACCGCCATTTATGCCACGTCTGCGATCCTATGGTGTAGTTGATATCAATTTTCGATTACGTGATGAAAGGTTCGCTTGTCCCCTTGTTTCACCTTTTCCTGTAGACAAATCAATTAACGAGTTTTTCCTCTGGCCAAGGAAAACATACATATGTTTGTGTGCGTGTGTGTATTTTAGTCTTGGCACATTTTATAGGGTTATACATTCTCCTGATTAGAATCCATAAATTCAGCACGGGTATGGAAGATTTTGATTCTTTAGCTTCAAATGTGATAACCTAACACTAAATTGCAGGGACATCGGATGCACGGGCAATAGGACATATCAACAATATTTGATCTCTATAAACACTGACCTTCATCTTTTCCTGCTTTCCTTCTGCTGCGCCACAGAAGCCGAATAGATGTCCCTGAAAAACCAGCATCTGTACGCAGTTGCTTCTCCATATAACGGCGATAAGTCTCAGGAAAAAGTTTTGCATCGTTGACAAAGAATACAAATGTAGGTGGCCTTATAGCAGCCTGCAAGGGGACAAGGAAGGAGTTCATGGCTAGGAGAGCACCAATTATTTCATCCATAAGATCTTAGCCAGCAAAATTACTTTTTTTTATTGTCCAAAGAGCTGTCAATGGTGATAGGTGGTATCCAACAAGAACCATAAAAAGACAGAACACATAAAATAAAGACTGCATGATACAAATACCTGAGTGCAATAGTAAACTCGTCCTCGTTTTCCACCTCGTGTCCTGGGGGGTGGTTTAAAAGTCACTGCTTCCTGCACTACTTGATTCAGTATAGAAGTACCAAGTCGTCTTGATCTCTCCTTTTCAACAGCACTAGCAGCTACAATAATCCTTCATCCAGAACAATAAGAAATCAGCTATTCACTAAGGATAAACTGCAATGAAAATTAGGATGTCCTTCTACTGTTTGAATGAGAAACCAACACCACTTCAAGTTATTTATCAAACTAACGACATGCAATGTGAAAATGACTGAGATTGTAGCCCGAAAAAATCCGAAAGACTGCCAGTTTCTTCAGATGCCACAATTTTTCAAGGCAACAGCAGGGGATTCAAAGCATTCAAAGCAGATGTTAGTATGGAGCATAAATGTGTGTGTATAATTTTTGAGCCAGAACATACTTGTCAACACTATGACCAACTATTGCAGTAGAATAAACAATGGGAGCCCAGTTAAGTAAACGGAGCTTCTCTCTGACATCTTGTTCATAGTATGTTGCAGTCTGCTGGTTTTTATCTGGTATTGTATCCCACTTGTTTACAACTATCACACAACCTTTCCCTTCTCTTTCTATCCTCTCAGCTATCTTGCAGTCCTTGAACAAACATGCAAAATGAAGTTTGTTAGAAAAACTAAATTAAGAATTATGGAACAGTTGCTGCTGCAAAAAAGAATCATGGGAAACTTTACACGACTAGCATCCTACTTTTGACATAATTAACATGCCATCAATGCACAGAGTTTTACAAGGAATTGGAAATTTTGACTGTTTATATGAGGATAGGCATTGATAGAAAAAAAACATTTCCAATAAGGAGACAAACTCAGGCACCATAAATTATTAGAGTATGTTGCATGTACCTGTTCCGTGATACAAGCCATAGCCTCAATGACAAGAGCAACAACATCGGAACGGCGAATAGCACGAAATGCTCTATTCACTGACAGAGACTCTGTCGTACTGCCTGCTGAGGCTACTGCTGCCCTCTTCCTGATTCCAGCAGTATCAATAAGGCGAAACTTCTGGAGAAAATGCAATGTAGAGTTAGAATTCTAAAAGCCTTTACATTTAAAACAAGATGATTCCCAGTTATGACAAGCAGAACATAAACCCTGTCTCATCTAGTTTTGGTACACATATATCAAACCATTTCAATCAACAATGTTGAATCGCATCACTAAACAAGAGCATCAAGATATTATCAAAGAAAAATTCCAGAGTCAAACCTGGCCATCTGCTCCAGTAAACTCAGTATCTATAGCATCACGGGTGGTGCCACTGATAGGGCTGACTATTGTTCTGTCCTCACCAATTAATGCATTCAAAATACTGCTTTTGCCAACATTAGGTCTACCCACAATTGACATTGCAGGAACATAATCTTCTTCATCAAGATTCTCTGATTCCTATAAATAGCATTGATGGTAAATAGTCAATTAAAAATCTGAAGTTACAGAAACAACATGAAAATATTTCTGTAGCATGGTGGCCAAGATGCCAATAAAGAGGAAGAGAGCTTTCATTTCAATGCCATGATTTATCATTGGTGCACAAAGGAACTTGCTTATGACGCAAATACTACCTAATTTACCCTTTTGACAAGAAAACAATCAGAAGAGAGATCAACTCTTGAGGTCCACAAACCTCAATTTTCTCCAGCCCTGAACATACAAGATCAAGAAGCACTCCAGTTCCTGTCCCTGATATAGCTGAAACAGGAATCGGTTCAAACCTGGTAGCAATTATGGAAACCATTCTGTTAGCTACAAATTGAGAAACTTGTGAATATATCAAATTTCATATCTGCTAAACTAACAACAGAATGGAAGAACTCCACATTTTCCTCTTTTGCAACAAAAAAGCTTTTATTAAATAGGTCGGTTTGAACTTGCAAAGGGTAAACGAAGAAGGCCTCGTAAATAATAATAGATGAGGAATATTCTGGAGTGATTGTCCATTGTCATCAGTATACAAGACAAAAAATATTTTTTCTAATCAATATGAAAGATGGTTATGGTGTCTTGATCACATATATATATAGGACTAAACAACTCTGATCTACCTCGGGCTCAGTGAAAATTTGCCTTCTTTCAATTAGTCCTGGAACTGGAAAATTGTAACATGGGGAAACAGGTGGTTCTATAGAGTCAAAAACAAAGGGAGTAACACTCAATTCAAGCTCAAACAAGGTACTTTTAATATCATAACCATAAATTCAACATCAAAACTAAATATATTGTAGATGAAAGTATGATTAGTCATAAATATGCATGTCCAGACTCCAGACAATATCAAAATAGGTGAAGATTAGTCAAATAGGTTAGGTGTCATGAACTCATACGATCATGTTAGACCATGTTTATACCCATTCAAGCATGACCTAAGAAATTTAAAGCAACTTACCCAAGGGACCAAAATTCGGATGCCTGAATAATCCCTTTTCGCGGAGATTCACACTTGTTAACTGCAAGAATGACACTTTTATGGGAGTAGTTCTTACGTAACCAATCAGAAATCTCCACATCAGCTGCCATTAGGCCTGCCTGTTCAGTATAATCAGTGGTCATGATTCAGATCATGGATAGTTTTGCTTCTTGTTTGGACAAGAAATATAAATTAACCAATTAACCCAAAAAATAAAAAATGATGAGTCAATCTAATCATACTTATTAACGTACAAAAATAATAAAAAAATTGATGCTGAACATTATTTGTTTACCACTATGTTATGCTAGTTGGATGTACGGTATATAACTCTTGGTAAAATCAAAAGATACCAAAATAATAAAGAATTTCTACAAAGCTGAACCCAACGTGCGGGAAAGAATGAAAGAAAAGAAAAGCAAGATATTGATATGGGGGAGAAAGTTAAAGCAAGAAATTCTTGGTATAATCAATACCTGGCCATCAACAAGGAAAATAATAACAGATGATTCTTCCACAGCTGCAGCAGCCTGTCTCTCAATCATTGACGGCATCCTAGCAACGGCTGCCTCTCTGGAGGCAAGTGGAATACCATCCGTGCCAACGGTAGTAGAAATTGCCAGCTCTTCCATAACACCAGCTTGTGATTTTGAAAGGGTGAGAACTCCACCTGTGTCCACTACCATGAATTCATGGTCTCCCCAAAACGATCTACCATAAAGGCGATCCCTAGTAACCCCAGGTTCATCAACCACAATGGCCTTGTTTCCCTACAAGTTCGGGGGAAAGAAGACAGTTTTCATAATGAGTCAGGCAATAAAAGCTGAAGTTCAAAAAATTATTCCTTACAAATGAAAATTCTTGAATCTGTTGAAAAATAAAAGTTAGAAGAAGCATTCAATACCCCAACAAGACGATTAAACAAAGCTGATTTGCCAACATTTGGCCTCCCAACAATTGCAACCCTTGGCAGAAGATTGTCAGGGA
Organism: Vachellia pachyceras; assembly: GCA_025593235.1. NCBI lineage: Eukaryota > Viridiplantae > Streptophyta > Magnoliopsida > Fabales > Fabaceae > Vachellia > Vachellia pachyceras. Next base: position 6,209 of record JANTPZ010092677.1, read on the forward strand.
CCTGCCAGTCAAGGTAGAACAAGGTTGAGCAAGTAGCCCTGGTTTATTTCAACTTCCTCACAAGGACATTTCCTAACCAGCAACTAATAAAATACCGCCTGCTTAAATTTTAGTGTTTCACTCAAAATTTTTTGGTATTTTGAGTTCTTTTAAAATTTGTGGAACACTTCATATACACATCATGCTAGAGACAAGATATAATCACCGTGTCTCTCCCACATTTGTGCAAGTAATATACCAACTTACGTTGCTTGCTCCTCTTCTACTCTTCTTCTGCGTTTGAGCTGTTTCCTTGTGGTCGTCCTTCTCATCTTCTGAAATCAATAAACATAAAAGACGATTTATGACAGAAAAGAAAATTAAAGAAAAACTAACACTTATCAGGTGAGGATTCCAGAGCCAACACGATGGCCATCCGTTCAGGCGAATTAATTCTGATAGTGAGTTGTTCTCAGTTTTAATCCGAGTACAATCCATTAGTTCCTTTTGACTGCAAATAAAAGGCATATTTTCAACAACTTGAGCTCAAATCACTCACCAATTGTCAAAACACGAGACAAATATTTAGAGTACTCTCGGACTGCGTCCTTTGCTTCTTGCTCAAGCATGGTGACATCAACATCATTATTGTCGCTGTCAAAATAGTCTCCTTCATCTCTGTCCTCAAAATCCTCGAGCCCCTCTTCAGAGTCGGGACTACTACTGCCTGAGAACTGACGGGCACAACACGGCGGCGTGGAGGGGGTGAAATTCCGGCGAGATGTAAAGTAGGAATCTTGGTGAGAAAAAGAGGTGCTTGACAGAGAAAGGACAGGAAGCGTGGAGGGGAAGAGAGGATGAGTGATGGGGATAGTGAAGATGGGGTTTAGGGTTTTAGAGAGAGTGTAGAAGATGGGCGTGGGAGCGCGAAGTTGATGAAGAGCAAGCATTGCAGAAGCTCTATGGTTGGAACAGAAAGATAGAGAGATTTGGCGGTAACATAGATGGCGGGGCAGTTCTGTATTCCTTTCCTTCGCGTACGCCCAATAAATTGCGTTTATCCATCCGCTCTAAACTTCACCATTGTTACTTCATGCCTCATTTGGTACGCAGAATTCATTTCAATGGATATAGATATAGAAATAAATGTGAAAATAGAAATAAAGTTTAAAAATATGTTTGGTATATCATGAAAATGAGATATGATTTTTAGATGAAAAGATCTAAAAGCCCTTCTCAATTAATTTTTTTTTAACTTTTGATTCGAAGCTTCAGCATTAAACCGAAGGAGCTTCCGCCTTCAACCTCGTGGAAATGAGCTTGGTCGCCATCGGGAGGAAAAAAATCACCGAAGGTTCTCAGAGGTGTTGAATGATGATGCCGTAAAAGATGAAGATGAAAAATCCTCCTGGACGACGGCGAGGTAGAAGCTAGTAGACAATGACGCCGAAGATGAAGATGATGACGCTGATGACAATGACGGTGAAAGAAGTTAACCGGAGAAAGAAGCTCGACTGGTTTTAATGACTATGATGATGCCGACGATGATGAAGATGATTATGCCGACGACGATGACGGTGACGATGACGGTGGAAGAAGCTCGACCGGTGATGATGCTGACGGTGAGGTAGAGGCTGGCTGTCGTTGGTTTGCCATCGTGCCGATGGATTTCATTTTGCTGGTAGGTTCTTGTACCAGTTGTCGGCGGAGGCAAGGGTAAAATTGGGTGTGGTGACATGGAATTGGAAAACTGAGCTTGGGAGGTGGAAGCCATTTCCATGAGTTTTGGTGGATATGGAAATGGAATTGGGTTCTATTTCCATCCAACCAAACATGCTTGTATGATAGAATTGGGTTCCATTTCCATTTCTATGAGCTCAATTACATCATACCAAATAGGGCATTAGTTCTTACACAGTGAGCTTATTTGAAATTACATTTGGAAAAGTAAAGAGCTCATTCAATAATTTTTTTTGTAAAACGAGATAATTTTCTTCACATATTTACCTCGACTTATGTAAAAGCACTTCTCCACCATTGATTGAGCTTTATTTTCACTATATTTTTGCTGGAATTTAAGAGCTTTTAATGTAATTTTGGCCCTTCATGACCCTTCTTGTACTTAATTTGAGATTTAGAGTTGTTGATACATTTGCAATTAATTTTCATAATGAGCAAGTGATACTTCAAATGTTTGCTATTTCATTTCAGAAAATCTATCAAATATCATGGGGAAACAGCTCTGGAACATTTCGCCGCGGCCAAAGTTCAATCAGGCGAGCAAGAACTTTCGGGAGAGGTTCACCGCAGCGAATATCACGCATCAACAACGAATCAGGCTCCAAATGGAAATAATACCCAACCCACCTTCTTGGATTCGACCCTGAACAATTGATATATGCCAATTAGGGTAAGTTTCGAAAGGGGGGACGCATGAAGCATCCATCATCTCATTTTCTCTCATTTCTCTCATCTTCCACACTCCACAGCCCTAATTTTATCTATCTATCGTCCCTAATCCATTCATGCATCTCCATCCATCCAGCCGGAGTCCGAAACTACTTGCTATGAGTAGCTGAGCATCTCCCTTCCTCTTGGAGATGAAGATGGTCTGAGTTCAATATACCAAAAAGGGGAGTAATAGTTTTCAATCTGTATTTATGTTATGGATTACATATTTTCTGAGTTAGGACTTGTGATTTGTACTTAAATACTTGGTCTCGATCGAGCCAAACTTAGATTATTTATGTATTGAACTTTCTCTGTGTTTGACTTGGTAGAATGAAGTATCATTTCTAGCTATTCAATGAGATCCTTGTTATTCTCTTCTATCTTCCTAGTTGTGCTTGATGTTAGAGGTAATATTGTGTTGAGTTGAATTTTTCACTTTGCGACTTCCGTACAAACACTAATTGTTTTTAAAGGGTTTCATGGAATGGAGTTCATTGCATGGAATTTCTGACCCAACGAGTTGTTGGAGTTTACATTACGAAACTTAGTGCGAAAACTATCACTTTCCCTCATATTTTACGAACTATGATGGCCTATATCATTTTCAAGAGGAAAATCATTATCCAACATCTTTTACACTCCTGCTTTTGCTGTTTCCCAAAATCCAAAAATACCAAAAAGAGATTTTACTTTGTATTTAGCTTTTAGGTACATTGCAATTTTAAATCAAAAAACGGTTTTCGTTTGCAGAGCGAACTTGACCATAAGCTAGTAACTAGTGGTACACAAAGCTTCGTAGAGAACGACCCTAGGGTTGCACCTTATAGTGCAATCCTTGGAAATCACAAATCTTTTGATCCGTTTCCATTGCATTTCAACGACAAAATTTTATCATCTGTACCAAAGAAAAGGTGGATCAACCATGTTCACAAACGGGCCCAATTTTGATCTAATTTTAGTTGGTTTTAGCCTTTTCCAAATTGCTTACTACCTGAAAACTAGTGCACAAATATCTATAAACATAAAATAGAGGGGTAAAAATGACATCTTCAAATATAAACTAATATAATTGCATATACATATGCAAAAACAATATAAATCACAGTATAAAAAGTAACGGTGTTAAGTAAGCAATTTTTTCCTCCTACGATAAACGTTCATATGCCAAAAGGTATAGGTTGTTGAACCACTTGTAGTAAAAAATTTATAGGTATTTTTTAACATCTTCACCCTTTAGTTTTGATCAATGTAGTTGAATTTTTCATTATCACAAGTTTTTTTTGTTTAAAATGTAATTTTTTTTGGCAACTTGCTTAAAATTTTGCTACCTAGAGTTGTATTTTACACTTGGATATGAGCTTCACACCATTATTAACTTGACAGAATTGTTAAATACGAGGACGAAGCTTAAAACTCGTGGTCCTTTGTTCTTCTGATGGTCATTACTGCTCTTGAATAGAGGATCTCTAAATCAGCTTTGAGCATCAAAGCCTAACCATGAGAATCAGAATTACTGCGAAAAATGAAGCAGTAGAATCAAATCAAACCTATCTAAAAAGATTGAAGAGCTAAGGTCCGTCTGGAAACACGGTAGAGAAGTACTTTCACACAAGTCAGGATAAATATGTGGAAGATATTATATCGTTTTAGAGAAAAAAACTGTTGAACGTGCATTTGACTTTTGGAAACGTTGTTTCAAACAAACTCGAGGCTTTCATATTGTAAGCAGTTGAAAGATGTATGATAGAGTAGATCTAAAGTGTTCTTTTTTTTTTTCCACATGAAACTTATTTTTTTTAAAAGTTAACTGACCACTAACAACTTCAGGTGCTTATCAAGAGTTGCCCAACTGTCTTCGAAAGTTCTATTTGATTTTTTAAATTGCAAAATTGTGTTTTCTAGTGTGGTACGAAAATAACTCTCTAATCATTTTCCCATCTTTAGGCTAAGCATTAACTTAATATTTCACCCAAGATCAACATTGCTATCTCAAGCACAAAAATAACTACTTTGATCTTTTTTATAAACAACAATAAAGACACATAAAAAAATGAATGAGCAGTTAAAATCAGTTATAAATAATAAATATATAAAGAATATAATTTTTTTAAACATTCTCTTATTTATGAAGATTGCGTATGAGAGTTAGTGGAGGAAAAGATGAGTAGAAAAAAAGATATATGTGCAATTAAATGAAGGGTAACAATGGAAGAAAGTGCATTATATTTTTATTTTACTAAAACACAGTTATTCTTCTATTGAAAATAATTCTATTTGGAGCACCGTTAGCATAAACACTAAATATTGACACATCTTTTAACAGGGGTTCAAACACTAGTTCACCATATCGTGAGAAGTTAACATTTCCCTTAGAACCAATCACATTTGGTTTAAACGACATGGATATAGGCCCCAAATTTAATCTTAACGAAAATTCTGATAGAATTATCGAGGATTTCTGAAAACTGGATATAGGCTACATTGATCAATCATACTTTAGATTGAGCATATTTTGTCTTCATATAAATCAATTTATTTATGACAAATTGTACAAGTACATTTTATTTTTTTTAAGAAATTTGTTTTGTGCTACATATTTGGGAATGTTTAGTTTAATATATATTTGAGTGGTGTATGGGAATGGGCATGAGCTACATAGGTGAATATAATACAGTTTATTTTATACTAATATTGATAATTGATAATATAAATATTATTAGAGAAGTCAAGTTTCGCTAGCAAAAACTCAAATCATATCTATTTGATTAATTAATACATTATAAACATTTAAAACCATATATTATCATTTATTATTGTTTACTCATTAGATATGCGATATTAATTAATTAGGGCGAAGGTGCTAAAATACCCATGTTAAAATGCTAAAAGGGCATCTGGCACCATATTAAATTTTTTGGTGCAAAAATACCTATGTTAAATTGAAAATGGTGCAAAAATACTCATGACCGTTAACTGTGCAAACGTCCGTCTGCAAATATTTTTTTTCTATGGTAAAGGTACTAAAATACCCATGTAAACATGCTAAAAGGGCATTTGGCACCATATTAAATTTTTTGGTGCAAAAATACTCATGTTAGATTGAAAATGAAATTAAAATGCCATGACCGTTAACTGATGCAAAACGTCCATCAACCCACTCCACATGTAGGTTTTTTACTGTATCATTCTGCTGAGGTGGCCAACTGGATTCCGGCCATCACCGTTGAGTTTGAGTCAGAGACAGAGGCTCCGCAACTTCCATTGTTGTCTGCTGTGTCCGTTAGAGGGGGTGACGATGGCTATTGGGGCGGGGCAATAATGGAGCTAGACAGTTCGTTGTAAAACTGCCGCATCACCTCCTCGATGGTTTCTTCTTCGAAGCAAAATTGCGCCGTTTCGCTGTCGAATTCCGTGAGAAGCTCTTGAATCTTGCTGACCTGAGCTTCTTCTTCTGTGCCTCTATCTCTGAAGCAAAACTGAGTCTTTGTCTCTGACTCAAACTTAACGGACATCTTGCATCAGTTAACGGTCATGGCATTTAGTTCCATTTTCAATTTAATATGAGTATTTTTGCACAAAAAAAAATTTAATATGGTGTCAGATGCCCTTTTAGCATGTTTACATGGGTATTTTAGCACTTTTACCATAGACAAAAAACCTTTGCCAGACGGACGTTTGCATAATTAACGGTCATGGGTATTTTTGCATCATTTTCAATTTAACATAGGTATTTTTGCACCAAAAAATTTAATATGGTGCCAGATGCCCTTTTAGCATTTTAACATGGGTATTTTAGCACATTTGCCCTAATTAATTAATATAATGTCATAATATTTAATACCCTATTTTCTCCCCAAACCTGCAAGTTCGATTATCCACTAGATTAATTTACAGTAATCATCCGATGACCGATTACAGTTTAAATTAAGTATACAAATAAATTATTTATTGAATAAAAAAACGAAAATATAAATTGATTCAAGTGTTCATTCATTCTGTATCATCGATCAAATTCAAACGCGTAATAAACGTATTGATTTACATGTAAATTTCCTTTTGCCACCTTCCTTGTGGGATAGAATTCTATGATCCTTTTCATATATATATATATATTAACAAGCTGTATTGCCCATATATTTATATATCTTCCATATACAATAATCGTATAATAGTTAAGGGATAAAAATACCAAATATAATGGATATTTCTTCCGATTTTCAAACAAAAATAATTAAACTCGCTAGCTCCCTCTCTCTCTATATATGGCTTTTAAGTTATCAGAGTTGTGATGTGATATATTAGAAAGCTCCATGGCTGAAACAGCGAGGATGATGACAACAGCGATGGTGGTGATGATGGTGGTGGCAGCTTCTCTGTATTTGGCTCATACTTATTCTGATTCTGATGCTGGTTTCGTCCATAACACTATTTCTTCTCACAACATCGTCATATTCTCCAAATCCTATTGCATGTATGTATCAATCATTACTATTATTATTATTACGCTACCCCTTAATTTGGTTTCTCTACTTCAGATGATTGTGACTGTACGTACACCGTACAAGGTAAATACGTTAGAGAAATTTTGTTTAGTAAAATAAAGAAAGTAATTTTTTTTGTGATTAGAGATACAATGTTAGGTTTGATTGGAGAAACCCCTTTTGTAGATTTTTAATTGGGATATTTTCATTTGGGTATCAAGTGATTAAGAAAAGTAACAGCTGATGATAAGTTTTGAGAATTTGTTAATGAATCACTTTCACGTATTATTGATAGGTTCTTGTGACTTGCCACATACTTTCTAGAAATATTCTTTAGTTCTTAAGACAAATCACTTGAGTCAATCATGTTTATTTATTAATTTTATCCATTTAATTAATATCTAAATGTGATTCAATTATGCATTATTTTTTCTTTCTCTTAACTTGCAAATTAGCCACAATATTGTCTATATAGTTTTTTTATTTAATATCACCCCAAAAATATTAAAATAGAGTAATGTTATCCCTTTACCATTATTTAACGGGCCAACGTTAGGTTTTCAAGAGGATGGGGTAACATTGCTGCGTTTCAAAACTTACACAGCATTAAGCAAAATAAAAAAAAA
>JANTPZ010092678.1:0-24526 GCA_025593235.1 Vachellia pachyceras
TTTGTGGGATGTAAGATTTATAAAATAAGATAACTGAAATAATTTAAGAGATTTATCATAATATATAACACTTTTGAAATACTTCTACAAAGGGGGTGCTGACATGGTGTACTTGGAGACAGATACAGTTAGTTCTATTAGTTAAAGCATTCTATGACTTAATTATCCCAAGACAAAGTTGGGCGAATTATTCAGTTTTGACGTTGATTGTAAAAATCCCCAATTCCAAATTGATAAACCGATCGCAAGTTCATGGTTATCTTGTGTTGTGGGCTCCCAAAGAATATTCCGAACGAATGCGGCTTAGAGCCCTCTGAGCGAAATACAGCGAGGAGTCCCCTGTGCTTTCTAGTTGTCACTGAATCAGCGGCGTCATAGGAAAAACAATCTCAGGAAAGAAAAGATCTGAATTTCATTTTCCTTACCCTCTTATTGGTTGGCCCAGTTTTCGCCTCCGGTAGACCCGCGACAGGATTTCTAGGCCTTCTGGAACCCTTTCACCGGCGATATTTGACTCCGACATTCTTATGTATACGCCGCAGAAAAAGGGTTGGTCTACTACAACGTCTTTTACATCCCAGAGAAGTGGGGTTGGGGCGAGTTCGAACCTCATAAATTCTGGAAAAGGGAAGGCCGTTGATTTTGACGATGGCCCGCCGCCGCCATTGGGTTCTCTGAGTGAGAATCAGGAGAAGATGTTGGTGGGGTTTGACTCCATGGGGAACATTGAGGATTGGAAGAGGTTTAAGGAGGCGGGACTGTTGGACGAAGCGGTGATGCGGAAGAAGGATCATGAAGCACTAATTGAGAAGGTTTCAATACTTGAAAAAAAGGTAAGCTTGAGAATTTTGAATACTTGTTGGTGATTTATGACGTGCCTTGATCCTTAATGTTAGTAGTTACTCGCTTATTGTCTTAAATAACAATGAAATCATGTGCAAACGTTCTTTATAAAGAAATACTCTCCAGAATGAATACAAGCGATGTCTCTCATGTTTTACTTGACTGTGTTGGAAATTTTTAGGGTTAATTAAGGCATTCTTTTAGTATGATTGTTTAGAAGGTTTCATTACTGAAGAATTGATAAGTCCAAAATCATGATGGCTATCTTTGATAGCATAGGAAACCGGATTTTATTTATTGCCCTCAGCAGGATGCTTTTAGAATAAGGTGTCTAAATTTAGTTCTCAAGTCTTTCCCTATGGATGTTGAGTTTTTGTTGGCTTCCAATTTCTTTCTTTCTTTCTTGCTAACAGTTGGCTTCCAATTTCACCTCTACTGATATTTAATTTCATCGCTACATGGATATTTAAACTCATTTAAATCACTTGATATGCACATGTTGTCATGTTCATATACTGAGAGACTATTTGAACAAAAGTATATCTAAATAAAACAAGATGTTGTGGAAACATTTGCTGTGTTTCTTTGACTGCTGATGTATTCTCTCTCACTGTCCCCACCCCCATGCAGCTTTATGACTACCAGTACAGCATGGGCCTCCTGCTAATAGAGAAGAAAGAATGGAGCTCAAAGTTTGATGAAATGAGGCAGGAATTAGTTGAAACTCAGGAGATTTTTAAACGAGAGCAGTCATCACACTTAATTGCATTATCTGAAGCTGGAAAGCATGAGGAAATTTTAAGGAAAGCATTGAACACAGAGAAGCAGTGTGTGACTGATGTCTGTAACTTTCTTTAATTATATTTCACTATCCAATTTTGCATGTGCTTGCATATATTTATCTTCTGCTGTCCATGATGTTGTCTTTTGTCTAACCTAAGTCTGCATGTTGTCTTATGCAATATGGAAATTAGCTTTAAGATGTGGTGTACTGTAAAGGAGGTTATTAGGAATGTGAGTTAGGTGTTTCATTCCTTGTTGGATATGTAGAAGTTTTACATTTTATAATTGAAAGACCTCAGCAGATAATTTTTCACTGGTAGATTATCATCCTGTTTCCCACCGTGCTCAAAATCAATGGGATGTCCTACTTTGTGTCTTTCTTAGTTGTGCCACTTGCAAGATGTTCATCTGTGATTGTTGTATCCTTTAGAAGCATATGATCCTTGTATGAGCAGAAGTGCCATAACCTTTTTCTTCCTTTATCTGTGCTTTCCCAATCTTAACATTGACTGTGCTTTTGTGTCTTAGTGGTTGAATTTTAGGATTATTTATATGAACTTTCTCACCTCTTAAGTTAGGGCTGTTCATTTCTTACAGAAATTTATTTTTCTAATGTTTTACTAGTTAGTTTCTTATCCAGATTAATGACAGATTCATAGGATGTCTATGCATGAACGTGTTGCTTTTGTGAGCTGCTAACGTTGCCAATCTCTAAGATGTGTAGAATCTATACAAGTTGTAGTAAAAAAAAAAGGAATCTATAGAAGTTTGTTGTCCAGATTAATGACAGAATCTCTAAGATGTCTAGTTTCTTATCCAGATTAATGACAGATTCATAGGATGTCTATGCATGACCGTGTTGCTTTTGTGAGCTGCTACGGTTGCCAATCTCTAAGATGTGTAGAATCTATACAAGTTGTAGTAAAAAAAGAAGGAATCTATAGAAGTTTGTTGTCATGAATTATTAGCATGATCATGTCGCAATGGATTGGTTGCAGCTTGAAAGAGCTTTACGTGCAATGCGAGAAGAGCACAACCAAGTCCAGTGTTCATCCCAGGCAAAGATGGCTGAAGCAAGTGCACTGGTTGATGGAATTGAAGGGAAGTCATCTGCTGTTGACAGGAAGTTGCATGATGCAGAAGCTAAGCTTGCTGAGGTCAACAGAAAAAGTTCTGAGCTGGAGATGAAATTGCGAGAAGTTGAGACTCGTGAAAATTTACTTTTGAAGGAGCGTTTGTCTGTAGTTACTGAGTATGTCTGACTCTTCACATTTCTACTATTTCTAGGCACCATATTATGTTATATTTCTTGAAACATTTTAAACAATTCATATCCTTAGATTTTACCATTCCATATAGTCGAGAATCATTTGAGGCAACTTTCTACAAGCAAAGGGAAGATTTAAAGGAGTGGGAGAGGAACTTAAAGCAACGAGAAGAGATGCTGTACAAGGACAGGCAACACGTCAGTCAGAGAGAGGAAAAGGAAAATGAAATTGATAAGAACTTGAAGCAGAAAAAGAGAGAGCTAGAATTTCTGGAAAAGAAGATTGATTCCTCTAACTTGTCATTGAAAGAGAAGGAAGCTCAGATCCGTAAAGCAGTTCAAGATTTAGAAACAAAAGAGAAAGTTTGTTTTTTCCTTCCTGTTTTCTCATTCTTTTTAAAAAATGCAACTACCTATTGTTATTTGTTGTTCTTTCCATAACTTAATTGCTGCTTATAATGTTTCAGGAAGCTGATTCTTTAAGGAGTATGCTGGAGACTAAAGAAAAGAAATTACTTGCAATTGAACATCAGCTAACTGCTAGAGAACAAGTGAGTTCAGGCATCTACTACTTATATTGTCTACATACAATAGAATGTCATGCAAAGTTACTGCATAGATTAATGGTGATGTGGTTATTTGTTTTTACCTGAGCCATTTTTGACTAGGGATGAAATGGAAAGGGATAGAAATACTTAGATTGTCACTTAAGTTCATGCACATGTCAAGAGATTTTGATGTTTTTAATTTTAAAGGTGTGAAATGTAATGCATCTGCTTTTGGTCTTGCTGGGCTGAAAGAGTGGTCTTATACAAGGGGTTACAGACACCTTGAACAAGATCTTTTGACACACGCATATGAAGTCATATGGTAAACTTCTTTGAAGAGAACAAGAAGACATGCTTCTAAGATGGTACCATGGCTTCTTTTTAATATTGCTATGTTACTACAGTTAGAATAGCCTTAGTGCAGTTGTTTGTTAGTTGAATTACTTCAGTATGCTATACAATTTTGTTGCTTGCTGGCTCATGTACTTGTGGTTCTTGCAGGAGGGAATCCAGAAGCTCCTTGATGAGCAAAAGGATGTGTTGGATTTGAAGTTGCGGGAATTTGAACTGGAAATGGAACACAAGAGGAGGTCCCTTGATGAGGAGTTCAACAGCAAGGTAGAATCCTTGGAGCAGAGGGAAGCTGAAGTTAACCATAGGGAAAATAAGGTTGGGAAGGAAGAGTTAGCTTTGGGTAAGAAGGCCGAGAGAATAAAGGAGCAGGAAAAGGAATTTGAGGCAAAGTTGAAATCATTAAAGGAAAAGGAAAAAAGCATGAACATTGAAGAGAAAGGATTGGAGATGGAAAAGAAACAATTGCTTGCTGATATTGAGACTATGGAGAATTTGAGACATGAGGTTGAAAAGATAAGGGCTGAAATTTCTCAGCAGGAGCTGCAAATGATCAAGGAGAGAGAGGATTTAAAAATAACTCGTAGTGAGAGGGAAGAGCATTCCCGGTTGCAGTCAGCACTGAAACAGGAGATTGAGAATACCAGATTGCAGAGGGAATATATTTTGAAGGAAACTGAAAGCTTAAAGCAAGAGAGAGAAAGGTTTGAGAAAGAATGGGAAGTACTGGATGAAAAAAGAGCTGAAATTAGTGGAGAACAGAGCATAATTAATGCAGAGAAAGAAAAATTAATAAAACTACAACATACTGAAGAAGAAAGGCTGAAGAGAGAGAAACAGGCTATGCAAGATCAGATAAAGAGAGAGCTGGAGAAGCTTGAATTGGAGAAGAAATCATTTGCAGATACCGTGAGGCATGATAGGCTAGTTTTGTCTGAAAAGACTAAAAATGATCATGCACAGATGCTTCAAGATTTTGAATCCCGGAGAAGGAATCTTGAGAATGAAATACAGATAAAGCAAGAGGAAATGGAGCTAGATTTGCAGAAGAGGGAGAGTTCTTTTCAGGAGGAAATGGAAAGGGAGCGTAAAAATATTAATGTCTTGAAGGATGTGACAGAGAAAGAATGGGAAGAAATGCGGTCTGAACGGCAAAGATTAGAGAATGCTAGGAAGGAGGTTGAATTAAATAAACAGAAGCTGGAGTCAGCCCATCTTGAAATTCATGAAGATTCTGAAATGCTTATGAACCTGAGCAGGAAGGTTAAGAAAGAGCGTGAGCACCTTATGGCTGAAAGGAATCGCTTCCTTGCTCTTGTTGAGAAGCTGAGGGGCTGCAAGGGCTGTGGAGAAGTTGTTAGAGATTTGGTTGTATCTGACCTTCAGCTCCCTGAGTTTAAGGAGAGGGTGGTTATACATTCGCCCGCTTCACCAGTGCTAGATAGTAATCCTCAGAAGAATTCTGGATATGATAATGCTTCTTCTGACGTGAAAAATTCTGGACCTGTAAAGTCTGTGTCTTGGCTCCGTCAATGCGCTTCTAAGATTTTGAGTTTGTCTCCTAATAATAAAAGGGATGTCTTTAGAGCTTCTGGCATGGATGATTCATCTCCACTGTCAGATCCGAAAGTCAATAATACAGAAAAGGCAGAAGGCTCTGGGTCTTTTTTGAATGTAGAAGGCGCTAGAGATACCCGTGGAGAACTGCATCCATTAGATGGAATTGCTCATCACTCTTCCAATATTCAGCAGCTCCAATCCGCTAACATTATTAGATACGTGGATGACAGTCATGATCCATCTTTAGATCATTTTAGTTATGTAGACAGTCTGGCAGGGAGGTACTGAGGATTCTCAGCAGTCAGTTCCAAAGAAACAGAGAGGCAGACCTGGCAGGAAACGCAAAACTGGAATCAACAGAACATGCTCTGTGAAGACAGTAGTTGAAGAAGCAAAGGAGTTCCTAGGAAAAGCTTCAGATGAACTGGATAATGCACATGTGGAGTCTCTTAGTGCTGATCAGGCTAAAGGTGACAGTCTAGAAGAGTCCACTCAGACTGAGAAAGCTGTTATTAGAGCTAGAAGGAAGCGGCAGAATGCACAAACTTCTAGGGCTACACAGAGTGATCAGTATGCTTATTCTGAAGGATTATCTGATAGTGTTGCGGCTGGTGGGCGCAGGAAGAAAAGGCAAACAGTTCCTCCCTCAGAAGAGGTAACGGGGGAGAGGCGATATAATTTCAGGCGCCGCAAAACGTAAGCTAGTTACTTAATTTTTGTTCTGGCAGCTTCATCCAGGACAAAAACAGTTCAATTAATTTATAGCCTGGTTGTTTTATTTATGGTGAATGGTCTGTTGGATATGAAATGGATCGTTGTTTTAGTTTCAATGTGTTAGAGCTGTGGCAGGATTATTGTCGATTTGTGGGACTGGTCCTTTTCAGGTCTATATCTTTGCTTGTCCATAGACTTACAGCTTAGTTTTGAAGTTCTGAAATATAATTTTATTCTTTCAAGAAATATGAAAACTTGTGTCTCAATCTTATGGGTGTTGTGTCAAAGATAAATTGGCGCCTGTTGACCAGCACTGGGTTCATATCATTCTCCAGTCACACCCACTTTACGGGGAAAAATAAAAAATAAAGAAAAACCTGAGTCAATTTTTGCTGTCAGGCTTGTGTTTGCCATTCTGGTTTACAAGGTTCTGTCATCTTGGCAGAATAGATCTTAGCCAGGTTCGTCATCATTTGACATGCCTAATTATTTAGTAACATTAGTCATTACTATTTGTACACTTCAACTGTTGTAGGAAAATACTTTCCCCTACCAAAACAGTTGTTATGGAGTGAAAAATTTTGGGGATGAATTGAATATTGGATTGATGATGGTGAACATGTAAGGTAAATTTGCTGCCATGTGATCAGGAGATCATGGGTTCATATCCTACAAACAACCTCTCTACTTACAGGGGCAAGGCTGCCTACATTTTTCCCTGCTTATAGCCCACTTGGTGGAAGCCTTGTTAATTCACTTTTGGATCAATGCTTCTATTTATTAACTGATATATGCTAATTTTGAGATATGATTACTGACAGAATTACTCTCAAGATGGTAATTTCTGAACTGAAGTGGCTGAACCGTTGAAGTGTGTTTATTTTTCTAATGGTCATTGCCTTGTTATTTCTGACTATTTAGAGTTGTCTTTTAAAATGATCTTTAATTTGAGCCTCAGCTATCTTCGTTGGCTAACATGCAAATAATGATTTGTTGGTTCAGAAAGGGCATCATTTATTTTTTATACATGTTCTAATGTTCTTTGGATTGCTTGTTAGCATATAGTTATTTCTTTTGGTTAACAATTTTTCTAAAGATTTGATTATTGATAAAGCACGATGACGTGAATGCGACTAGTGGGATGAGGTTTTATTGTTGTTGTAGTAAGTGCTTACCAAGCACTGCACATATTCTCTATTGAGCATCGAGTGTAGTCAAGGTAAAATGATTTTTCTTATAAACATTTCACCATGTTAGCAGATCGACCTCAGTTCCACCGGCTCGAGCGTCCAATGGGGCAAAGACTGTTGAGCAAGAAGCTAGTGGTGGTGAATTGAAGGACGCACAAAACCTCAAAGTCATCTCTGGTCCTTCATCGGTAGTTGCTGATGAGGGCAATGCTCAAAGCAAACATAGAGTGCATGTTTTGTCAACGCATGTAGAGTTCTCAGATGATAGAGTTGTAAGGGTAAAACCTGCCAGCCTGTGTCGATGATTGATTTGGTGGCATTTAATATGAGATCTATGTTCTGTTTTATTCATGTACTTGTATATCTCTCCTCAGTTTGAAGAACCAAGAGACATAGTCGACGACAATGGTGATGATGAACCCAAGCCCGCAGAAGTCGAGTTGAGTGAAGAAGTGAATGGTACGCATGAGTATGTGGATGATGACGGAAGCACAATCCAAGAAGCTGAAATTGAATATGACGATGAAGAAGATGAAGCAGAAGGGGAGGAGGATCATCCGGGTGAGGTATCAATTGGAAAGAAGATATTGAAGTTTTTTACAACATGATGATGATGATGATGATGGAAGGAGTTTTTTTTTTTCACACCCTTCCATTAATTCAACAGTAGAAATAACACCTCTGTTCCTTTGGAAATAGGTGGTTTAGGCAGTATTTTTATGTTGAACATGTGGGGTTAGCCTCCAGATTTGTTGAAGACTTGTGGTGTTGGCAGATGAGATGGTACTTGTTATTGCTGGGTTATTTTTCTTTGTTGATTCTGAGCTCCCATTTGTTGACCCCACAATACAATGGACAGAATTTGGGTATGTGGTTCATCCTGGCTGCACATTACACCATCTGGCATTAATTTGAAGCTATGATGTAGGAAATATGATTAAGATATGTGTGTATTCATAAAACACGTTACAAATATAATTGCAATTCAAGAAATATCCAAACTAGCAAACTTTTATGCACCCCTCTGATAGTAATGCCCAGCAAAGCGTACAATGTTATATGATTTTTTTAATCAAATACATTCATTTATAATAAAAAAATTGGCATTATATTATTTTGGGTGTTAGAAGATTCATATTTTTAACTTTAGTTGGTATAAAATTCGATTATAATTTTAATTTTGGATTTATTTTAATAAAATAAATGGAGATGGAGATAGATATTTTTTATTTTGCCAAAAAATAGAAAAGATGGGGGCTACAAGTGCTAGATATATTTAATAAGATTAACATATTTTCAATATCAATAGGTGGACTCGAAATTGTTTTTAAAGGTAACTGTTTCAACAATTATACATATTAGAGATTGTGTCCGTTTGGTAAAGCGGTAGAGAAGTACTTTTACACAAGTCGAGGTAAATATGTAAAGGAGATTGTCTCGTTTTGCGGAAAAACACTGTTGAACGTGCTTTTAGGAGGTTCATAAGCTTTACCAAACAGACTCAATGTAATCAAATTCAACTCTCAATCTTGTTCCTATTTTAGAGATTGAAAGAAGTACACTTCAAGGATGTTTAAAATTTTAACTAACATTTTGTATTTTCACCCCCTTTAATTACACGTTTTATCACCTCATTAATTATCTTTCCCATACCTCTTCTTTTTGTTCTCCTCCTCTTCATAAATAATAAATAATGGTAACTTTGTAAATCTCTTATCTTTAATATAAAAGTCTGCTAATTTTTTATCGAGATTGATGAAGTTAATTAACTGACATGTTTATCATTTATCTTATTTATAAGCTTATATATAATTTAACAATACACAAATATTTTAAATATATGTTATAATTAAGTGATTTATCAAACTTCTTTTAATTTTTAAAAAAACACTTGACTCTTATATTAAATATTTTACACATTTATTACCTTTAACATATTTTAACCAACTTTTTGGCCCACCTAATTAGTTCGTTTGGGTTCTTCTTTGACTTAGTTTGAACCATTTTTTTCCTAAAAAAACAAATAGGCCGTGAATGAGGAATGGGTAGGGCATGGCCTATGGGCCTACGGCTAAGTGTCCTTCAGCCGTTATTATCACATCTTCCCCATCCTACCCTTCACTCTGTGGTGTGGTCCTCTTCTCTTGTGCGAACTCTTTCTTTTAATTTAGCTTCATTCACCTGCCTTTGTTTTCTTTTCCTTTTTCTTAAAAAAAAAAAATATTTTTTTCCTTTTTTTTAAAAAAATAATTATATGATATTCCATCTTTACCCTCCAACTTCCACTTCATTCTTCATCTTCCTCCTTAATGTCCCAATCCAATCCTCATCGCTTCGTTCAAGGTCGGAAGCTTTAGGATGACGTCGTTTAGTTTTATTTGTGAATTACCTTTGACCAATTTTTAAAATTACCACTCAAATTATGTACTTACTAACACTAAAAAGTTCTTATACTTGAAAAATGCAGGGTCACTAAATAGGATGATAAATGTTTAAGATCCCGTTTGATACGTTTGAATTAGGATGGGTGGATATGGAAATGGAATTCATTTCCATGATAAAAGTTTGTTTGATACAAAAAGTAGGTTATGGAATTGGTTTCTGTATGGAAGCCATTTTCATTAAAACTCATGAATTTGGCTTCTATGAGATAATTTATGGAATTCTGAAAAATTCTATGGAATTCTCATTTTGCCTCTATTGTTCATCTCCTTCTCAAACTGTTGGCTGTGTCAACCTCAACCCCCAACTAGCAGTGACTCCAACCTCAACCCCAACCCACTATAGAATGAGCACAAGACATAATGGCAAGATCTGAGGATGGTGAGGATGCGACGTTGATGATTGAAGCTCATGACGGTGAGATTTGAGAATCGATGACTTGTTGCATACTTGTTCAAAGATGGTAACCTCTAGCAAATGTGATTATGATCTTTGGCCATCCACAACGGTGATAGTGACAAGATACCCACCTCCTTACAGATCTTTGCCTCCTTCCCAAATCTCCATCTTCATCTTCTCCTTTTTGTCTTCGACTTATCCAACAACAATAATGACAATGATTGGGTCATCAAATGTCTAGTGGGTGTCTTCGTGAGTGGTTCACGAAGATCTAGTAGGGTGAGCGACATGTGAGTGGTGGAGGTCAAATCTGTGATGGAGGAGGGTGGACAATGGAAGGGGCAAATAGTTTTTTTAAATTATAAAGGCATTTTGATCTTTTTACATAAGAATCGTGTCTTATTTTTAAAACACACCAAATATACTTTTAAACCCAATATCCATATCTTTATCAATTTTCATTTTCATTTTTATATCCATTAAAATCAATTTTGTGTACCAAACAAGCCCTAAGAGTTTAGGGTTGAACCAAAGTCATTAGGGAATTGATTCATTAGTTTATTGGTTTATCAGTGTGGCCCCAAGTTGAGTTTTAATACCATTATTGTTTACTTTTGATTATGTTTTTTTAAAAAAAACTAATATTGGTTCTTTCTAGATCCACTAAGTGAATGTCAATTTTGAGATCTTAACACCTAATTTCATTGGGGGTAAAGTTTTTTTTGTGCGTGTACGAAATGTTTACATGTGTAGGGTCTCAATTTTCGAGGGCTCACTAAGATCAAGACATGTTTCTAGAGTATATATAAAAGGATACTTTGATTTTTGTTTTTTATGCACAATTTCTTATTATGGGCCTGCTGCAGTAAGGAAAAAAATATGAGATGGGATCCAAAATCTGGTTATTTAGGTAAATAAGTAAAAAAATAAAATAAATAAAAGAGGAAGAAAGCCCAGAAGTCCTTGAAAGTACACAACTTGGAAGGGTTTGAGTCAAATCCAAAGAGTGAGGAAGCAATAATTTTTATAGTTAGCTTTCCTTTTTCAACGCTACTGTTCTCCTTCTGTCATTTCATTTTCCTTCTGCTCTTCACAGTGCTGCTCTTCAAAATCCTACAGCCCCAGACCAGAAGTACACTACTATGTTCTAGCTCTTTACATTAATGTCCAAGATAATTCAACCCCACTCTTGCATCTCCATAATTTAATCCGTATTTAATTTATTGTAAAATTTACAGTGTATTATTGTATTCTTTGATCAACACCTGCCCATTGTTTAATATTTCAGTAATGTAGCAGTGAAATTACAGTAGATGCACCATGATATTCATACTCTCACAAATCTCACAAATCAAAATGTTTCAGCTGTCTTCCACGTTTCACATTTTATCTTGAAAATCATGTGAGAGAAAAAAATAAAATTTTAAGAAAGCAATTTGAAAAGTGCACAAATGATGTGATCCATGACCCATAGAAAGGCAACCAAAGCTTTTTTTATTGAAAAATGCACAAATGACATGATGTAACCGGTGCATACAATAATTTGTCTAATGTAATATAATTTCAAAATGATAGAGTAAATTATTAGTATATTAATATTTAGAGATAAGATATGATCAACATCATAAAATACTTTTTTAAAAGCACTCACTATCCTAAGTTAATTTATGGATTCATTCAAAGTTTTTTGGTATGAGAGATAAAAAGGGAAGTAAGAGTTTTAGAGAAGTTGGGTTATAAACTTTTAACAATGATAAGTTGTAAGATAGAAAAGTCAAAAAAATTAATTAAAAACATATAACCCACAACCCAACTTCTCTATTTTTTAAACCTAACTCAAATTTTCTCTCCAATCACTTTCCCTCCCCTCCCATCCTCTCATAGCAAAGAGGCCATCAGCCTCTTAAAATTTTTTTTTGACAAACAATAACATCCAATTTTTCAAAGTATTTATTGATGTAATTTTACCATTAAAGTAGTTTTTAACATAATAAGCATAATAAATTTTCAGAGATTAATACTATTTGAAAAGGTAATTTAGGATGTTAGTTGCCACCGTAAAAATTACTGAAAAAATATCAAAAGATATTGTGTTACTGAAAATATTTTATAATCTGAATAAGTCACAAATATCAAGATATACTTTTGCTGTACTATTTACTACAATATATTAGGTTAAAAAGTGGACGTGAATTGTGATTTATCCTAAATAATTTATATATCTACTCCATGCAATTCCATGCATCTTTACTTTAGTTCTATGTCTTCTCAATTTTCTCGCCTTTCTGCTTAGCCTCATGTCTTCCCAACTAATCCCTTTCCACTTCAACCTTTCCTCTGCAGTCATAATTCGCTTCAACCACCAAACCGCTTTCTCCATCCCCAATTCTTAATTCATAGCCTTCCAAATTCTCTCACTCTTGCCCTCAACTGGTTTCCCAACTTTGTTGCACAAGAGAATCACAACGCAAAGCAGAGCCGTATTTTACATCTAGGTGTGTGTGTGTGTAAAGCAAGCAGCCCATAGCTTTCGCTTTCTATTATCACAGACCCTCTCCATTGCTTGCTACGGCTCTGTTCATCTAAATAGAGTTCATTAATAATAAAAATAATAATTTCTCATTGACTTTGTTCCTCGATAACTGTGCTAAGTTGTTGCTGCTTCTTGTGTTTTTGTTGTGCTCCTTCGCCTGCCTCTCTCTCTCTGGGCCTATATAGTATACTACTTCCTTAGATTTTCTATTAAACATTAGGCAGATAAAGGGGTCAGATTTCTTACTCTGTTTTTTTTGTGCTTTTCCTCACCTTGTTTTGAGCATAAATTTAGCATCTTCTTCTTCCTCCCTGTGGAAACAAGAAACCCCTTTTGGCATTTCGCTTGATTCCCCTTCATTTCTTCCTTCCTTCCTTCTTCTTCTCAAGCGTCTGTTGATCATCTGGGGTTTGGTTATAATCTGATTCCACACCCTCATCATCATGAGCAGCAAAACTTTTGTTATTAGTACCACCATTTTGGCTGTGTTTATTCTTTTTGTGGGTTCAAGGTGTTTTGGACAAGTAGAAGAAGAAGTTGCTGGTATGGCTCCAATGGAGAAGAAAGAGCTTGAAGCACTTTACTCCACCATACAAGGCTTCGTTGGTAATTCGTGGAATGGCTCAGATCTCTATCCTGATCCTTGTGGATGGACTCCTATTCAGGTATACACACACGCACCTTTATACAGTGCTCAAGATAAGACCTTGGACATTTTGAACTTCTTTCTTCTTCAAGTATATGGAGTCCAGTGTCCTTGATTAATTTCAGTTTCAGGATTCTGCTGCAAGCAAAAGGAAGAAACTTGATATTTACTTTTGCAGGAAGTACTGAAACTGCAATTATCTGTCAAAACTCAGAAGTCTCTACTGTTCTTTGTACAAGTTACATGCAATGTTCAGTGATCATGTTCATAACCCATTATATGTGGATGTGTATATAGATAGCTCTCAGGTTTGTGTTTTTAGCAATTTAACATGTTTAATTTAATTTCTATGCTCAATTATATACTGCAGGGTGTCTCCTGTGATCTGATAAATGGGTTCTGGTATGTTACAACCTTGAACATTGGACCTGTTCATGACAATTCTCTTACTTGTGCATCAAACTTACAATTCAGACCACACTTATTTGAGCTCAGACACCTCAAAGTCTTGTCCTTCTTCAATTGTTTTGACAAATTCCCATTTTCCATCAAAGGAAACTACTGGGAGAAACTGAGTTGCAGCTTGGAATCTCTCGAGTTCCGATCCAACCCGGGTCTTGTTGGAACCATCCCTTCCTCTCTTGGTCTCCTCAAGAACCTTCAATCACTAATACTGCTAGAAAATGGACTGGCAGGTGAAATACCACCAAACATCGGCAACCTCAAAAAGTTAAAAAGACTAGTCCTTTCAGGAAATTCATTATCTGGGCACATTCCAGATGTTTTTAATGGCCTTAATGAGTTGTTAATCCTTGATCTTAGTGGGAACTCACTATCTGGGCCTTTGCCTCTATCACTTGGACGCTTAACTTCACTGTTGAAGCTTGATGTGAGTAACAATCACTTGGAAGGAAATCTGATAAAAGAGCTCGGTTATCTCAAGAACTTGACCCTCATGGACCTCAAGAACAACAAACTCTCAGGTGGGTTACCACAATCTTTTCAAGAGATGTGTTCGTTAGAAGAACTAGTCTTGTCAAATAATCCAATTGGTGGAAGCTTGAGGGCCCTAAATTGGGAAAAGCCTCAGAACTTGGCAGTTCTTGAGCTCTCAGATGTGGGGTTGAGAGGGGAAATTCCAGCTGAGTCACTATCAAAATTGAAGAGATTGAGACATTTAGGTCTTAGTGACAACAACCTCACAGGGCATATCTCTACAGAATTAGCAACACTTCCTTCTCTCAATGCACTGTACCTGAATGGCAATAATCTGACAGGAGAGCTTAAATTCTCTGGTGAGTTCTATGGAAAAATGGGAAGGCGTTTTGCAGCATGGGACAACCCTAAACTTTGCTACCTAGCTGGAGGAGTAATGCCAGCATCATCAACTAGTCATGTTCCTTTTGGAGTAAAACCATGCCAGCAACAGCAACAAGGTCACGTTGTTTGAACCAAATATAAAAGAAAGGGGAAAAAACTGAACTGATTTGATGTAGTTCCTGTTCGATTCTGCTGAAAGATAATATGTAACTTGTTTTTACTACATGGTGGGAATACATAAATTGCCACTTTTACTCTCCATTTGGTGTAGCGGTTGATCAGTTGGATCGTAGAGTAGGGAAGCTGAGTTGAAATCCTATAATTGTTTAAAAAAGATTTATGGGGAGACGTATATTGATCACAAAGCACCAATTCAGATTAATTAGCTGATTGTTTAGACACACGCTAATAGTATTAAGAAAAGTGTCGGGGGGCCAAGCGTCATTAAAAAAATGACCGAGAAAGCAAAGGAATTTGGAGGCTACATGCTATACGAGAGGAACTAGGCTTCCATTAATTTCATTGCTTTATTGGGATTTTCAAGCTATACATATAGAGTACAGTTTTCTTTTCTGGAAGAGATATGGATTGATGATGTGATGGGTCTATTCATGTTTCTGTAAATAGCTCTTTAATCAAAGTCCCATAAAACAGTTCTTCGACTTGTTCCAATTTGTAGTTTTCCTTTGCATTTTCTTTCTAACATGAACCACACATTAGCTTATTCAGTAACAACCACATTTAGTTCTTTCTATAATAAATTTGATAGTAATCACCAGTTTACTAATTAGATATCACAGAAAACATATGTATTCCTTAAAATGAGCTTTTTTTAATGAACCGTTGTTAAAATATCTAAACTTTTAAGTTTATTCTCATTTTAATTAAATGTCTTAGGTTTAAAATTAATGATGTTGATCATTCAATTTTTATTTCATTTAAAAAATTGATTTTAAAGGTCAAAACTATTGATTTTAAATTTAAATAATCTAAATTAAAATTAAAATGAATTTGGAATAAAAATTGTATTAATTTTTTTAAATATATTTTTTTAGCAATTTGAAATCAACTGTGTTTAGGAATCTATTGAAAGAAAGTGGTTAATAAATTTTGAGATAATTTCATAAATTTTAAAATAATTTTATAGATTTTAAAATACTTTTTATTTTGATTTATGTGTGCACTAAAAAAAATTTCTCAAGCATACACTAACAGATCGAAGGTGTAAAATAAAATCCAAATGTGGTTTTCTGAACATTTGAGATGTGGTTGTGAATACATCGTACCAAAACAGTATGATCCTCTGGCTCTGTGAAGCTGTACAATGTTACGTCATGACAATTTCTAGGGATAAAATTGCATATACAATGACGTTTCGTATGCTGAAGTGTTTCATCTGAAAAAAAAAAAATGACAATATTAAAAATGAAACATTTCTTGAAAACCTGAAATGTTTTTATGTTAGGAGATCAAATTTAAGTTCTTTGTTGTTATCAGATAATCTCATTCCCATGAACTGATGTACCAGTGTCTTTTAAAGTATCCCATATTATTAGACAAAGATATACATGCTCGTGCAAATACTGTGGACTTCCTTGGGATAGAACCTTAGAAGTCAGCTAGAACACAATAAAGAAAGCTATATAGTTAGAAGAAAAAATTGATCTTTGACATACTTTTTGACTTTAGGAGTAGATCCTTGATTCGAACAGGTTGGATCCGTTTTCCTGCTCTACTTAAATATAAATTGAACTACACCAATTGGCTTTAACCTTAACTTTATTTTCCAGAATTCAGTTGGAATAAAAAGTAATTTTAACAATGGTTGATCCAAACAAGCCTCACGAAGTTTGTTTATCTTCCCTTGTGGTGGTCTTGGCCTGGAGAGGTTCAAAAAAAAAAAGTTAAAACAGATGGTAATTTGGAAGTGAGTAAAAACAACAGAGGAGAGGAAACTGAAAGCTAGGGGAAAAAACCATTGGTGAGAGTTTTTGTGAAGGGTGAGAGTTCCAAGGCATTTTTAATGACTTTTAACATAGAGAGAGAAAGTGAAGCGAGCGGGTAGAGAGAGAGGGGCAAAAGGATAGAGATGCAGGCTATGCATGTAGGGGCCTAAACAAGTAGGGTACAGTGCTTTTTTAAATGCTCTTTGACAGTAACCATTCATATGAGCCCCCTCTATTATTTACGGGCTTACAGCTTCTTCTTGGGGCAGGACCCTTCTGTATCTCTCCTCAGCTATATTGTTTTATGCCAATCACATTGGTCTAGATCGGGTTGGCGATGGTTAAATGAGCATGTGATTGTTAGAAGAGATATGATTCTTTTTAACCATCTTGTGGTAGGTTATTCTTTTTTTATCTAGGAGTAATGAGATTTACCTATGGACAAATAAACGACATCTCTTGTAAGCAAAGAGAGGGAACTTGTGGTAAGCAAAGAGAGGGAACTTCGATCATGACCCAGTAAACTTTGATCGAGCAACATCTTATGATTGATGAGCTTGTAAGCAAGCAGTTGCACGAAGAACCTTCACCCCAAGTTCAATCAGAAGTTCTAAGAAAGATGTAAGAATGAAGATGGAAGGTTATACATATTATATACGGTCGTTTTAGTGATAACTTTGTAAACGTATGTTCACATAAATCAACATAAAGCTACTTTTACATATTTATTTTATAGACTGTAGATCACGTTCTAAAAATAACTTCTACTGATAATCCAAACATGATTATGTATATAAATCTTCGTGTAACTTACGATGTTTATCTATAAAATCAAACCTCATTTGCACACAACTGCATGTGTCTTGAACTGTGTCATTGTTACGTTTCAGTTTGAACGAAATCGGGTTGTTGTCTGAAAGTCTTTTATTCTCTCAATTTACACTCTTGCTTCCCATACCATTAAGGTCAAGGATCTCTCTAGAAAGATTGATCCTGAGACTTACGTGGTAGTATTTTGCAAATCTTTTGTATATATTGATTAATACATCCTTTCCATTCAAAAAAAGAGAAGTCTACATAAGCTTGATGCTACTAATATTGGTATCTGGCGTATAGTTTCCTTATTATATTTATGTAAAATTATGTATTTGGTCTTTGTTGGATCTTTTCGTTACTTCAGAGAATATCTGACCCTTGATGATCACCCGACAATTATTTTGTTTTATAAGATGTTCATATACCTTTGAATGTTCTAGATTGTATTTTGAGAAGCCAAATGCACTTGGGTTGCTCTGAATGTTTTTACAAAATAGTTTTCTGAACACGTTTGGAGAATAAATAAGTTTAGATGAAATATTTGTGTTGTGAAGTGTTATGATGTTTGCAATGAGATGAGAAACCAACCCCTTACGTTATATCTATCATTTGTTAGGAAGCCCAATTTTATCTATTGTTTTGCGACATTTAGTTAATTTGACTTTCTAACTTATAATTTTTTTTGCTATGTACAAGTATCTTCTAATTTGAGATAATCTTATTCGAGGCATTGTTATGCACTTAATGTGAACACACCTCTCCTAATAGGATTTAAACATCGGTCCGTTACATTATGGGAAGTTAGCTCATTCCGTTAGATCCAACCCTATTGATGTTGTTGTGGGCTTTATAATTAAACATGTTTTGATCTTCAATTGGGCTTATAGCATTATGTGAAATCTTTATCTACATATTTTCTTTATCCTAATTAAAATTTATAGAAAGTTACAAGTATTATCAATAAAACATAAGTAGTGTATCATCCTATCAGAGTTAATCTTGTTAGAGTTCAAAAAGTTTTAGTGAGTTGGGTCACAAAACTTTATTAGGGCTCGGGCATGCCTTTAGGCTCAGAGAACATTTATAAATATGTACTTACAGATCATCTACCAACAAGATCATCACATGGGCATCAAGACCTTTGTTGGTTGGTTGAAGCACATAGTGAGCTGGGTTACGACCTTGAAGACTGTGATTCAATTAATTCCTTACCAACTGGGTCAACTTTTATTGATTGGTTGAAGGACATAGTTTTATTTTGCTTCACAATTTTGATTTAGATCCAAGTAAAAAGATAAATATTGTCAGAATGTGGGCCTTGAGCAAACCTAACTGGGTCCATTACAATGTCCACATAGAAGGCCCATTAAGGTAAAGCCCAGCCCACTTGGACGTTTTCATGATGGATGAATGTGTTTCTAACTGTCTATCATATACAAAAACTTGATGAGTTTGATATGGGGAATTAAATGTGAAAAACACAAACAGGGTAAGGCTTAGCTTCATGTCAATTTCAACTTGCCCTTGCAACATTTTCTTTTCAACATTTATCATTCACCTCTGTCCCTTTCGATGTTTTTTTAAGAAGTTAATTTTTCATTTAAAGTATTTTTTTAGTTTTTTTAGTAAGTATAAGTGTCCTTCTACGGAGCACAATCTTGTTTGAGGCACTGTGTGATACAAAGGGTTTGTTTGGATCTCATTTTCAAAATAGTTTTTACAGATTCCGAGGTAAAATCTAGATTTTGGAGAATATATTTTGGAAAATAGCTTTTACAGATTCCGAGGCAAAACCTAGGTTTTGAAAAGTGATTTATGTTTGGGAAGTTATTAGCTTTTACGGATTCCGAAGCAAAAATTAGGTAGGAAAGAGGAAAGAGAAAAATGAAAAGTAGGAAAGAGAAAGAAGGAAAAAGTAGGAAAGATGAAAGAGAAAGAAAGAGAAAACTAGGTTTTAGACCGAGGTTTTGTAACCAAAATAACTTTTCAGAAAAAAATTTATACTTGGACAAAACTTATATTTTGAGTCAAAACCTAGGTTTTGAAACCAAACATAGATTTCAGGAAGTGATGGCAAACAAGCTCTAAATGTGGACACATCTTTAAATGGATATTCAAACATTTATTCGTCATATTGCGAGCGACTAATCTATTCCACTAAATCAAACCCTTGTTATTTTTTTTAATCGTGAATTTTATAGTCAAATCAAAAGTGTTCATGGGCATTATCTCTCATTCCTCTTCTAAGCTCTCGTTAGTGTCTGTTTATTCTGCTCTTCTGATTCCTGTTTGCCTCAACTATGAGGCTAAGCAAAAGCACCTAAGGGTCTGTTTGGTTGGGGGGAAAGGAGGGGAAGGGGAGGTTTAATGAAACCCTCCCCTTGTTTGGTTTGAATTTTTTGAAGGGGAGGGAATTAAAAATAACCTTCTCTCTCCCCTTCCCTCCCTCTCTTTTTGTTCCCTTCAATTTGGGGGGTTTTGGAGAGATACAAAAATATTGTACTAAAATACCCCTACCATATTTTTGTTATTACAGCTATACCCTCGTCTATTTCCCTCTGATTTTTCTCCCCCATTCATCCTGTCCCTACGATGATGACGATGATGATTCTCCCACTCCTCTCATCGAAGGCCATGGTCAAAATCTGCATTCTGTTGGTGATTCTAATTCTACTATGGGCGTCAAAGGTGGTGAACTGGCTGTGGCTGAGGGAGAAGAAGCTGGAGAAGCTACTCAGAGAACAAGGCCTTCAGGAAAATTCGTATCAGCTTTTTACTGAGGATTCAACTCAAATGTTTAACATGCATATGCAAGTCAAATCTAAACCCATGAATCTAAGCCACAGAAAAAGAATGTGATATTACCTTTTTCAATAAAGAAATGTAACTCATCTCATAAAACGCATGATTTCAATCTTTCATTGGTAACTAATTTAAATAAATTTTAAATCGTATAAGTAAATAAATATAAATCAATATTCAAGGGTAAAATAGTAAATTAGTTATTAATTTCATTCCCTTCCCCCTTGAACCAAACAAAATATCATTAAAAATCATTTCCCTCCCTTCCCTTCTCATTAAATCAAATAAGGTAATCTTATTCCCTTTCATCCCTTCCATTTCCTTCATATCCATCCCTTCCCTTTCCCCTCCATCAAATCAAACATAGCCTAAGAGTGGAGTTTTTGTTTTGGGGGGGGGGGAATGGAGGGATTTGCAATTCCAGGTCAACCAACGCTGGGATTTAAATTTCCTCCCCTAAAGGCTCTCCAATTCCCCCTTCCGCTCTGGGCCCCACCTTCTCAATCTCTTAAGTAGCATCAATAACTTATTTTCCAGTTCATACTTTTATAGTGAAGCATCAATAAGAACAAGGGAAATGAATTCTTTGTGTGTGTGTGTGTGTGTGTCTTGACAGAATATCTATTGAGATTCTGAAAAATGTCTCTGGATTGAAGAAAAAAAAGAGTTATTATTAATTATTAATATTGTAGGTTTATAAAAAATATTTATGTGTTTGTTCTTACATAGTACAAGATCTAAAACATAAACATGTTAGATCATCAGGGTTAGAAATAAATACAACAGACCCAAGGTCTTATAGTCTAGTGGTATGGTATCTTTTAAATAGAGGTTACAAATTCAACCCCGCTGTTGTAACCTCAAACCGTTAATACCTGCCCTTTTAAATAAAAAAAACAAATAAATAGGCCAGTATGTTAAAGGCTAAATGCCGACCCATTTGGGGCTTGTTTGGATGTCCTTTTCAGAATAACTTTTACGGATTTCAAGGTAAAATCTACATTTTAGAGAATAGATTTTATGGATTCCGAGGCAAAACTTAGGTTTTAAAAGATTTTGTTTGGGAAGTTATTGGCTTTTATGGAGTTTGAGATAAAAAGTATGTAGAAAAGAGGAAAGAGCTTAATAAAAAGTAGGAAATATAAAATTTATTAGGAGAAAGGCTGTGATTTGACAAGAAAATAATTTTTTTCAAAATTTAGATTTCAAATCGAAGTTTTGTATTCAAAATAGTTTTTTTGAAAAATATGAGAATTTGAACAAAACTTAGGTTTTGAAACCAAATCTAGATTTCAGAATTGGAAGCCAAAGAAGCTCTTGAACCCGTATAACCTTGTTTAATGAGAAAAACCTAAATCGGATACAAAATTTGTATAATATTGATATTTTTACGTATAAAAATTTATCAGTTATTATCATCAATAAAATTTTTAATGGACTGCTTTTCTCCAATTTTTCTCTTATTAGGCTACATCTTATTAATTTTTTTTTGCTTCACGCTTTGTTACTACGTCGTTTTAATATTGAATGAAATATATGTTGTAATATTCAATTATGACTGTATGTGAAGAGACTTCAATATTCACCTGCCAATAATAAGTTATACCACTTTAATTGAATAATAGCGTGGGGTTGCCATATATTCCCTATCTTTTAATTTTTTTTCCTTCTTGTAGTGCAAGTGGGTGGGCTGTGTTGATTATTAATTATATGCTTTATTAGGAATTTGAATTGCTTAAAACTTAATGCATCTAGATCCGTAATTGGATATATATGCCTAAAGGATAAGTATTATGAAGTGGATTAACTTAATTGATCACTACTAATAAAATGCATTAGCAAATAATATTTATTTAAGTATTTGTTAATCCAGATGTCTATAAGTGCCAATGAGTTTCCATGTCAAATTAATTGCCATCAGAATCCTGGTTTATTTTTTTTTAGGCAACAAAAATACATTATTTCTTTTAAATTTTAACATTGAAATTGTTATTTAAAGGAGGGAAATTAACTATTAGGTCCCAAATAGAGGAATTAATGAAAAAATATCCTAAAGATTGACAAAATTACCATTAGGTCCCAACTATAGCTGGTCCGATTGTCATTAACAATCTCACTGGCCATCAATAACAACCGAACCAGCTACTGTTATGACATGATGGTAATTTTACCAATCTTTAGAACCTTTTGTTCATTAATTAAGTTATTTAAGACCTGATGGTAAATTTCTCTAAAAAGAATCGTCCATATCTGCTACAAGAATATTTGTACTTATTAACATGACATATATATTTATACTTATATATGATTATAAAAGAATATTTATACTAATTTTCCGTACTTATTTAATTGTGTATTGATATATCTCTTCCCATAATATGCGTATTTGAAAATTCGTTGAGAGAATAATTTTACAGATTTTGAATTAAGTATGTGAGAAGGGTTTTGTCTCGACTTGTGTCTAATATGATTTAAACGTAAAAACCAAACAAATACAAAATTCGTCATTAAAATTTGCAAACTTGTTTCAACTTTGGGCGATGCATATATCTTTTCCCATTTTTCATTAATTAATTAATTAATTCATTCATTCATTTTCTATAACCCTAATTAAATTTTTGATCCTCTCACTTGAATTTAAGCTAAGCGTCAATATCATGCATATATCACGTTGAAATGTGACACTTTGAATAAATATCCTACATATTAATTATTTCTTCTTAAATTGCATACCAACTCCAAGTACACTACATGAATTTTTTTAACCAAAAAAAAAAAATTCACGCAAGGGCCACGCTAAATTCCCTTTGATTTCAACATGTGTCATTTTTGACATTAGCTCTTCATTTCATTTTCGTCCAGACTTGTTCTTCTTTCCAATCATCCCTTGGTTAAAAATTAAATAAATTGGTTAAAAATATTTATATATATCATTATATTATATATCAGTTTATAAATTAAACAGATTAATTTAAAAAAATAATAAATATAATAGTTTAAAGTAATTTATTTAACTTTCTTAATTTTTCAAGAAAATAGTATTAACTAATTTTTATAATAAAGACCGGATTTTGAAATATACATATATATATATATTTGGTATCATGAAAATAAAAAAGGCACACACTAGCTAGTAGCTAATCATAAAATTATGTCTAGTGTCATTACAATATTAATGTTCAATTTTTTTTTTGGTGTGATGTATATAAATTTAAATTGGAAGAGACATAAAACCCCCTAACCTTTTTGTTAGAATGTGACTCATATTTTATAAACTATGGATTTAAATGTTGTTGATGGATAATTTGTAAAGATCACTTACTTAATTACCAGTAAATTCATATATCTGTATCTCATGGCATCGATAAATTCAAAGCACTGGAAATTAAATATGTGTAGACCCTTAAATGCTTTGTCATTGATCTCTTTTATATATATATAGGAGTGTCACACCCAAAGACTAGATACCATTAAATTAATTAATTATTGATTTTACTAAATAAGCACCATGATTTGGTCATGATGTGATAATAATCACTATTTTATTGGCATTTTATTAATTAGTCCCTTCTATTGATGAGTTTTATACGGCTTAAGTGAAGTTAATTATTTTAATTTTGGAAAGCCATTGATGGGACCTTCTAGGACCTAAATTAGTTCGGATGACTGATTTCATACTAGATTTATTATGATGATCCTATCATGATGAGTTTGATTTTCTTTTTTGGGAGATAATATCATTTCTTCTCTTGAATGTAAGAAGATTAATTAATTCCTTCTGGATTTATTCTTGAAGGCTTGATCCCAAACGGAATATTGTCAAAAAAATAAAGGAAAAATCACTTTGAAATTCAAAAGAAAAACGTAATTACTATAAAATATCACACAATAAGTAAGAAGCATGCAAAGATAAATTCATATATCACACGATCGATCTGGATCAAATCATGGTAAGACTCATTTGAGTGACAACCGCATCACATACACTGACACATTCCTAAAAGATCGAAACTATAACCTTCGATTAAGTTGGAACAACCTCTACCAATTATTTCAAGATTTCTTATGTTCAAAAAATTGGAAGTTTCAAATAAATACATTTATTAAAAAAGGATTAATCGCTAAAACAAGTTTATTTGCTCTTGGGAGAATTTTTTGGAGAAACTTACATACACTACTAGAAAAATACCATTTAGCGACAGATATTTTTCATCGCTAAAACGAGAGTCGCTAATATTTTCTATCGCTAAATAGAAATTTTCTGATGGAAAATAGTTATTTAACGATGGATTTTTCCGTCGTTAAATGATATTTTTCTGGTAGTAACGTTAAGAACCCTGTATATATAAAGGCTTAAAGTCATGCA
>JANTPZ010092679.1:0-12834 GCA_025593235.1 Vachellia pachyceras
ACGTCATCGAGCTCGGTGTGGTATGAACTGGCTTACTGTGAGGCTAAAGGGAGGGTGAAGAAAGGTGACAGAGTGTGGCAAATGGCGTTTGGGTCTGGCTTTAAGTGTAATACTGCTGTGTGGCTGGCTCTGAAAACCATTGATCCTGCCTCAAACAAGAGTCCATGGAGGGATGAGATTCATCACTTTCCCGTTAAAGCAGCCTCCTGATCACTGAGAGCCCAGTTGGACGACATATATATACAGTCATGTGTTTTTATCTTGGAAAGACTGGGATGATTCAGGAATCTGAAAAGGAAACACGTATCAGTGCTGGTTTGGACAGTTATAGTTATGGATATTGGGAATGAAGTATTGTGATATTATTGAAGTAGTTAATACTATTATGGCTATCTAAGGGGGTTGTTGAGTAAAAAATCTAGCGACTTGAATGCGATGTCAGAGTCTAGATCTGGAGCTTGCCTCTTTTAAGGTCAACTCTACTGTATTTCTCAGGTTTATGAACTTAGAATATTAATATCGTGTCTGCCTTATATTATTTATGTTGTCTCTTCATCTCTCATCTGGCTCAACACTACTGATATGCTTTTATTCATGCTCTCTATTTCCTGTACATCCTTTAAGAGGTGGCTCAGATGTCATGAAACCCATGGTTCAAATTTCCAAAAAAATTGATGATTTGGGGCAGATCTTGTAATATATATAATGTATTATTGTGTTGACCAGGTTAAACAGACAGCCCCTACTACAAGCAATACGAATTTGATTATTTTCGTTGGTAGGTTGAACCACCAGGTGGGCATCAGAGATAATAAACAGGGCTCTTGAACTAGGATTGGTGGGGTGCGCCTGGCCAAGGCTGCAGTGCGACGCCTAGGCGACGCGCGAGAGCCCCAGTGGCAAGCCACTGATGTAGGCCCCCCCCTAAAAAAATAAATTTAATATCATGTGGGCCGATGGCCCACGTATCAGATATTAAACTGATAAGAACAGATACTACACTTGATCTTAGCCAAAAGGCCGAGAAAGGTATGATTTTGAATATCGCTTCAGTTCTCTTTTATATCTGCTCTCCGCTCGCTGCCTTTGTCAAGTCTTCGATGTGGGACTCCATGCTCCAACTTAGGAGAGTCAGTGAATAACAAGAAGAATTGTACAGACCAGGATGAGAAAGCAAAGGGATTGAGATCCAAAAAATAAAACTACGATCAAACACCACATTTCTTTATGAAAAAGCAACTTTTCTAAGATAATTTAGACTTATAAAGTATGTGATAATAGTTTTATCCCAACTTACGTAAAATTGATTGATTTGCTGAACAAACACATCATACATTTCACTATCTCATTCACACTCCCATCCTCATCTTTCATCAAATAAAAATAACTAATGATATGATATATTTATCATACATAATTCTCTCCTCACCTCTTTAATTCATATAAATCATGCTTAATTATCTTAGAAAAATCATTATATTGATAAAATTATCTAAAAATTATTATTTTTTATCTTTATCATAAATATTATTAATTTTTAGAAATACAACGTCTTCAGCACGCTTAAATAAAGTAATTAGTACTCAAGTACCGTCTCAAATAACCTTTTTGCTCGGCAATGAAACCCTTTGACTTGCATAAAAGAACACCGCGAGTAGACATTAGGCAATAGGTCTGCATTTCGTCGCAGAAACGACGTCGTTAGTCGAAGTGCAGTTTCACCTGTCAACAACAAGAGCCAAGGACTTGCCACATACTTGATAGTAGCAAGTCACTTGTACATGTTCGAGAATAGGCGAGAAAGTGGTGTGGCGAGGCCGATGCCAATGGACTTGTTCGGAGAGATGGATGAGCAAGGATCGGCCATGGCCATGGACGTCGACGACGTTGATTCGCTCGATATTTTCGGCGAGGGGCTCATCGTCGCCGATAACAAGCTCGCCGATGCTGACTTCTTCAACAGCTTCGAGGACGATTTTGATGATACTGATATCAACTGACGTATCCCACCTTTTCCCCTCTCTTTTACCACTCAGTGTGCCGCTCTCTGTTTGTTGGGTTCAGAATTAGGGGTTCACCATATTAGAACCGAGCTATTTTGCTCTTGATGGTGGAGAGTGGAAATGTTAAAACTTTTCTTGAATTTCTAAACTCTATATCATGTGGATTAATTACTAATTTAAAGCTTCGTTTTATGTGATTCTTCTCTTTCGCTATCGACTACACATGTATGATGTTCGTGAACGAAACCTTGTTGTTTGGATTCGGTACTGGAACCTGTGCAACAATAAGTTTCTTTGCCAAATTAATTTGACATTGCGTCTGGCTGGCAATGCGACTATTTTTCTTATCCTGGATCAGACTAGTGCTTGCTGAATATTTCTAGCTGTAAGGCGAAAGTCGCAAGTCTGAGACAACATTTATTGTGGCCGGAAATTTTACATAGACCGGTATGGAGGGAGGCTTGGGTGGGAGGCATTTATGTTCATGTCCGTACTTTGCAACTTTTATTGCTATAATGAATTTGGTTTAGGAATTTCAGTATTAGTTACACCCTAATTTGTCGTTCAATCTTGGAAATTTACAATATCTATTTGCATATTTTCAAGAGATCTTAGGAGTTAAGACGGTATTAGGTTCAAGGGCCTTAAGTTTTCATCCGCGTGACATTCATGATTCATATACTTCATTTTAAAACAAGTTGAAAAATTAAAAATCAATCGAATTCACGCCCATGGCTCTACGTTTGGAGAAAAGTTACAATGAACAAAAATGGTCACTTCGGATTTGACGTCATAAGAATTAAATTGAAATATTTTCAAGTTAGAGCACTGTGGCAGAAACTCCCAGTCATGGATTACTGGCATGAGGGCATACCAGAAAGCAAATAGAAGGATAACTGTCCCTTCACAGCTATAAATACATTCTTTATATATATATATATATGAAGCTGCGAAAGAATGTTTGCACACTATCATCTTTCATGTATTATGTAATGGTAATGTAATCACTTTCACATTTAGACTATCCGACATGCTCTGGTCTGTGTTTCGTTCATTCTGATATTCTTCTCTGTAGCTTGGCTTTCTGCAATAGTTAAAAGTTCTTCAACCAAAGCAAGTGTACGATTAGAATCATACAAGTTTTTTTAAAAAATAAAATAAACATCAATATTTTCTCGATTCCGTTGCTTCAGAAATTCTGAACCATACTTTTCAACGGATTACTCCAAACTTCATGCACAACATCAACAGAATTTGTTCCGAGGCAACATATTATACCTTTTTGTTAAAAAAATGGCGGGGAAGGGGATATAACATTTGATGCTAAAATGAGTCATCAATCACAGCTGTAAGACAAAAGACAGCTTACCAAGGTCAAACATAATACTAATTTGGATCTTAATAAAAGAAACCACTGACTTTTTTAAAAGAGTTAATTAACCAATATATTTATTGTTTTTTCAAATTAATTTATCTATCTTATAAACCGATATATCATCTAATGATAAATATAACTATTTCAAAATATATGGTACAATTAAGTAATTTATTTCCTTTTTTTTAATTTTCTCAAAAAAGTCAAATGACTCTTACATTAAGGACTAGATGTAGTTAGTATATTTCCTGAAATGAATGAGTGGTCACTAGATTCAGTCAATGAACAGCAGATGTCCGAAAGAGAAAAAAAACACATCATTACAATCCAATTTAAAAGTAAAACAAAATGTATGGATGGAGATGAAAGGCTAACAACATACCAGTGCACTTAGTTAATGCTCTCTGAAACGTTGAACTGACTTCGGCTCAACCAAGTCCTTCAACTGTCTTAACAAGTGAACATCTGACCGGGCCTTGAAACAGAAAAACCTTTACTGATTCCTAAATAGTTGTTCATTTGGCTGTGGATTTGATACGGTCAAGTAATTTGATTTCACACTCTGAATAAGTTAAGTTATAAACAAGTGTCAGCAAAATCAATACGTGACATGATTTTTCCTCAGTTCAGTGGACATAGATAATGAATGGGAATAGGAAAATAATCCACGAGATTATTAATTTTAAGAGACAGTACCTCTAGCAATGTAATGTAATAGAAATCCTCCATATGCTGCATAAGACCGCTCCCATCTCTTAATGAACGGAATATGTTTATTTCAGTCTGCAATAACCTATCAATAAGCTCCTTCTCACCCTTCATCTGCATTCATCATAGTTGTGATTGGTGAGAATATGTACCAAAGACAAACTCTGAAGCAAAATCATAGAAGAGGGACGAAATACTCGAGATGAATAACAAGCTTCTTTTATTATCTTCTATTTATTTTTGGAAAGAGATGTATACAAAACAATTCCGAGTCTTAACCAATTGGGTTACTACATGCGCACGATTG
The DNA here is from genome assembly GCA_025593235.1 of Vachellia pachyceras. Lineage (NCBI taxonomy): Eukaryota > Viridiplantae > Streptophyta > Magnoliopsida > Fabales > Fabaceae > Vachellia > Vachellia pachyceras. The sequence goes on from JANTPZ010092679.1 coordinate 4,394, forward strand.
TAATACTGATCGAAAATAGAAGTGGAACCTTCATTTAACCTTTTTTTTTAAATGTTAGAGTCAATGGCATTAAAGCAAAAAATTTGCACGAAATTAAAATGCAAAGGAAAAGCAAGATAAAAAAACACGTACAAATTCACTGACTAAAACATCTGGTGTGGATTCCCCAACTATATCTCCTCGATACCCATCGCCAAGAATCTCCATATTTTCCTGGATAGCATGCGTTTGATCCATCAGCAGATATCAAGCATCAGAAATTATCAATGTGCTTTCTAACTAGAATTCCTTTAGTTAGTTTGAAGTGAACAGCTAAGCATCTTCTTCACAGAAATGTAAAACTACATTTCTGCATTTGGACCTCATCAGATTTCCCTCTAAATTACGACCATGATATGGCGCGCGAGCGTGTGTGTATAGAGAGAGAGCAAAGAATTCACCCAACTATGCAAAGGTGTGGAGAACTACAAAGCTCTGAACAAAAATTCTCTTCAAGATCTTAGTGGCTTAATGCAAGCACAAGCATTTATTTTCAAGAGAATGCTGGCACTAAATGAGATATTTATTCCAAATCAAGGCACACAATGTAATTAAATTATTCTCAACGACTGAGTAACAAACATTACTGCTCTAGAAAATCAAAGACATTTCAAAGAAAAATAACAATACAAGTACAGATAATGCATTACAGTAATCACTAACCATGGCATTTCTAAAATCTCCTGGAGCAAGATATACAGGTTGAGCCACATGACAATAGCCCATCAACCGAGGTACCGTAGGTATAATATCTCTGTGGTTTACGACCCTCCAGCTATCTTTAACTTTCTGCAAATGCGGTGGTCAAGCTTTTACTGCTTCTGGAAATTAAAACAAAACAACCAAGACGTGGCCACATCTTCCCAAGTGAAAAGCTTAGGGCATACAGAAATTTCATTTTCAGTGAACTCTTGACAAAGGAAAAACAGATTAAGGGAGCATGGCTTGAACCAGCAATTATCCACACAAGATGATAAATTGCATTCCATTTTAAAAACACGCTATTTTCATTTGGTATGTCTGTGCATGTCGCTGAAACCATTCAACAGAAGTCAATCATGTAATTCACAAGCTCTTTGTGGCACTTAAGGTGCTCATAGCTTAAGGAGACAAAGCCAGTAGGAAAGAGGGGAGCATACTTGGCTTTCCTCAGATTTCACACCCAAAAAAAGTTTCAACACAAGATTATGAATATGCTCAAAATCTGCAAATTAAAATTTCCCCAGCTATTAACATCTATAGCTGCCACAGCCCATTGAAAGAAATTCAGTTCAACATTCTATTCATACATATAAAATCTTTTCTTACCTCATTGTAAACCTCTGCAAATTTTTTGTTGCCAACCCTGGGAGAGCCAAAGTTATACATTGTCACATAAATTGCTCCCCTCCTGGAAAGCAGTACACAAAATAAATGCATACTCGCTATCTCAAAGGTTTTATGGTCAGGCATAAATAGAGTGAAAATTTTTCACTTTCATGCTGAAGCCTGTGCAGATTATGAATTAAGAATACACTGGCAGAAAATTTTTCATTGATGTTCAGAAGTAGAAATCACAATCAAACCAGAAAAGTCTTCAAGAATGTCGTTTTGTACAGCCATATATTACAAAAATACTACTGAAATTCAGCATTCAAGCATTTCGTTATTAATTAACACTCTAAAAGCATGCATTCTTATCTACCTAACATTTGCATGCTTCTTCACAACAGAAAATTTAGTGCATTTTTTACCCCCTGAAAAAAAATAGATTAGTGCAATCTCTATATATGACAAATATAACGAGGCCCTACATAAATTTTATTTCTTTTTTTTTTTCAGAGAGGATTGTATAGAAAATTTCATACATAGAGTAGACCATTAAAAAAATCGGGTGAAAGGGGGAGAATGATGCGTCTAGGTCCATAAAGGTAGGAAGAATAGGGGATTGGGACAATCTGGTCCAGATCTGATAGAAAGGGCAAATGAGAAAACTTAACAGTTTGTTTGTTCCAGCCTTAGAGGAGAGAGTAAGTCTAGTGGATAATGAATATAAGGGTGAGTATGAGCTGTGAGAAAGGTAACAGATTGTGTATTGACTTGAGGAAGAGAGCTAGCCGCATGAAAGCTAGCTTGAGTGTATGCAGCATTGTTTCTTTTGATTTCCATTTCTTTCTTCAGCTGTACCAGGGTTTCTCTGCTAAGACTGTTCTCTAGCAATCAGCGAAAGGTTCCATTAATGCCACTGAAATTGCATATCAGGCTACTATTGCTTGACAAAAATTGATTATTCAGTACACCAGGTAAGCCCAAACTCCAGAAACTGAAACAGGTCAAGAATTATACGCAATATGTCCAACAAGTACAAGAATTAGAGAATAATCATGTCATTTAAGAACCAAATACAGAACTGCCCATTACCATGTATAAATACCAGCAGATTTTACGGGGGAAAAGAGTTGAAAAGAATATAAACGAAAAATAGTGACAAACAAGAGAGATAATCAACTTACTTCACTAGTTGATTAGATGAAAGTTCAAGAGCAAGCAGGGTTGCCAATGCGCCACCTAAACTATGACCAGTCACATAAACATGCCACTTGTGCAGTGGCTCGGAACGATCATCTCTGGCACAACACATATTTTGTCAATACTCAAATGGCATTTTAAGAAGTAATACATAACCAGTAAATAAATTCAATGAAGTGAAATACTTTATCATGGTAAAAGTATAAGAAAGTTTTAAAACGGGGGAAAAGCAGATGACAAAGGTAATTAGTTGTTTAATTAAATGATGAAATGTCTACGCAACTAAAATAAATAATTGCCAATTGGATTTGGTCAGGAGGACATTACAACAATTTAAATTTTCAGAAGAGATTCCACATTAAGAACCTCATTATGAAACTACATCAAAGAATTTTCATAATTTAATATCAAAGACGTGTAGATATAAATATACCAATATATTTCAAAGGGTTGGTTGGGGCAATGAAATATGAACAGAAGTATTACTTACGTATAACCAACTGCAAGTCGAATTAGAGAGATGATTCTGGTCCTAACTGAATCATATGCAGCCAAAAAGCCACTATGAACCTGCATCAACAGCACCATTACTAATTGTGGAATATGCTGCTCTTGTAGCTTTCTAGGCATCTGATAAAAATGTCTGACATATATAAACCTGAAATCGATTAACATACTTGAATCTCTTGCTTGAAATCACCACCTATCCTTTCAGGATTTAACCTATGGAGTGATAGCAAAGTTAGCTTTGCTTTGTAATAGTCTGATGAAAGTAAAAGGCAAAACAATATGAATGCCTATACAAAATTCTGCGTGCAAGAATATTGATGACCTCCAATCATAATTAGAGTTTTCTGTCTTCTACATCTCTTTTACTGGAATATATAAGGGATGGAGGCCAAGATAAAAGACGCCTTGAGCCTCCCCAGGTCCCTCAAATTCAGTTCCTCAACTTCATATATTACAGGATTCTTCAGTTTTCCCCACAAATACTCACAACCCTTCCTTTTTTTTAATTACAAAAATAGGATATATCCAGTTTCATAACATGATTTCCCAAATCTGAGCAGAAATAACACATCAAAACGAGTAGATGTTACAGATTAAGAGGTATTGATAGGCTGAGAACACTTCTTATGACTAATAAGAAATCATTTGTACTAATCAAGATCAGAACTGTGTTACCCGGCAGGAGCAAGCATTAGATCAGTTCTTAAGTCCTTCCATTTTGCCTAGAGAGCAAGGAAACATAAGTGCCTTGGGATCAAACTTGAAGTCTAACCCTGCTTAAGAGATAAAGAAGAATATGAGCTACCTGTTCTGTTCCCCTGAAAGCAACCACTAACCTTTTCCATGCAGAATCACGCCAAATGGCAACCTGAAAATCCCAGTTATATTTATAAAGGCTAAACAGATAGAACAAAATAGTTGGCAGTATACAGGGAGGAGTGATCACAAAACACTACGAGCAGAGAAACATAGGAAAGGGGACTCATATACCTGTGTGTCCGTGGTTGCATTATCTAAGAAACATACTTTCTCAAACTCAGACTTAATAAAACTTGGATGTCCCAGTGAAGTGGCGAGCATTGCCCAAGCCTCCATAGCACTTTCAGCAGTTGAAAAAAGTTTTTTCATTTCCTCAGTTTTCTTCTCATCCAAGGCAGACCCATTCCATGAGCTAGGAAGTTTTTGCAAAGAGGAATATTGTATTTCAGGATCTCCTACATTGGCAGAACCATCTTTTTTTTCCCTCTCATCTGCAGGATGTCCTTCCTTGTTCATCTTGGAAACTGATGCAGCCAGAAGCATTAATCCTCCCAAAACTGACTCAGTCTGTCTCACCAAATTCTGTGTTGCTTTTTTTACCTCTGGTATTGAAGATTGAATTGCAGCAATAGCAGGTTGGCTGCTTGTTTTACCAGATGTATCACCTGTGCCTTCTGATGTTGCAAGCCCAGATTCGATGTAAAATAATTCGGCAACACTTCATGACTGAGAGCCAATTTTTCTCAAAAAGTCAAATCCATCCCATTTAAGTTTGTCAGGAACTGACAGACCTAGCTTCTGAACAAGGTTATGACTTACAACATCAGCAAGGTTCCTCCAGAAAAGTTGATCCGACTGCTCTTCCTTGCCAACTTCTTTCGATAGTTCAGAAACATGTCCATTTTCAGTATCACGGATGTGCATGTGCTCCTCCACATATCTCTGTTCACTAGAAATTTCACTACTGAAGCTTTCTGAACCTCCAGCCTCTTCTGAAGGAGCATCTAATGCAATGGAAGAATCATTCAATGTCCCGGAGCCTTCAGCATCATATTTATCGAGATCAGACATCTGATCCTCGTGAGAATATAAATTATTGAATGACTTTAATTGCCCAAAAGCATATTCCACAAATTGGCGGGCTTGGACTGTATCAGAACCAGTAATCTTTCTTAGTGCAGAATTGATGGCATTAATCCTTAGAAGCTCTGAAACAAAAGGAATCTTCCACCACCTTTTCTCATCATCGATTTCATCAAAGGTTTTATACTTAACCTAAAATTTGGAGAGAGAAAACTCATGGAAATTAACAACTTATAGCTCATTAAAATGCAACTATTAACATATTGAAACCAAATAAAGCATACAAGTACTAGAAATTCTATAATTCATTGTTACAAATTGTAAGTAATTTACCTCCAGCTGAACCTTTCCACCCCCACCCATCCCTTCCAACTCCACCGTTATTTCATGCGAGTCTCCTAAAACAAATGCATGATTGTTATTTGAGAAATTCATTTCAAGCAATAATTCTTTAAAAAGAAAAAGAAGTTGACACATACATCAATTCTGTTGACAGTTATAAAAACCTTGATATCATCACAAAAATAAGATATTTCCAAAATAGTATAAGCTGCAAACTCAACAAATTCAAAATTCTACTGACATGGAAACTTTTCAATTTGCATCAACTATATGGTGCAAGAGATGTGCTCAAACTCACCGTCACAAAGCCATTCCAGGTCTACCCCTGCATTCCCCATGCGTTTGTGGGGAGCCACAAGGTTTGCATCCCATGCTGCAATCTATAATCACAACATCTAAGAAAAACAAGATAAACTTTCAAATGAAATTTATTAGGCAAACTTAAAATTTCATTCGACATTGCATATACACTTCCTGCCTTGACTCCAACCATAAAATTTTCCAATTTTATAAGGCTGAGTGCGTGCGTGTGAGTGTGTGCATGTGAGTGTGTGCATGCATGAGAGAGAGAGAGAGAGTCCATATTGACCTGAAGGGGTTTAGTTGAAGGCTGCTTTATATAAAAAGCAAATTCTTCATTCCATGTTGGCTCTCTTGTCCTGCCATATTTAATTTAATATGAATCTTATGTACTAACAGAAGTCTAAAAGTTACACTCCTTACAAGAATTCGAAAAGGCAATATATAAATGCAAAGCTCCATTTAATACATCAAAATTTAGTCATGAATTATCTTGAGTAATTCTTATTTCCCAGTTGTTGCTCAATATACCAATTAAAGAAGTCAAAGCTTGAGTTACTTTAAATTCTTAGAACAATGTTTGCTACAACAAGGTAACTTGTTTTTTCTCAAGAAAAGCCACATGAATAAAAATTACACAAATTCTCCAGCGACTATAGCTGCAAACCATGAAAAAGTTTCAAGTCTCTTCAGCCATCAAATAACATCCCGACATAAAAAGGAAGAAAACTCACCCCCATTTAATCTTGCTTTTAGCAGTTTGAGAATCTAATTGCATGACCACATATGGATCACTTGTTCCCTGGAAGTCCGATCAATGGAGGACACAGTCCGATAACAGAAATCAAAGGAAAAAGTGGTCATATTAATTAAGCATTAAGTGTCAGATGTGAAGCAAAGTAACAAGAAGTGACTAGCTCATCAGAGAACTATTCAATAATGTAAATATTATATAAGATAACCAACCCATGGATCCATGGCAGGGAAATCGAATCCTTTCTTCAACTTTATGAACAGTTGGCCATCATAAATTTCAGAAACAAATTGCCTGCATATACCAAGAAAATAACTTGTTGCGCACACCCATTTGCACGTTCGACCAAATGAATCCATTTCTCTAACTAACTAAAAGGAACTGTTAAAAATTAAAATTAAGCAACACATATTAGAATATATTTTGATAACAAACGTCTTTGCAATTAAGAAAAACCTTAAGAACAGCTACAAAAAGAAATCGACACATACTCAGAAAGGTATACTGTCTTACAATCTGCAGCATCGACTTCACGCCTTCCTACGTTTTCCTGCATTATGTTAAAAACTTAAAAAATGAAAAAAGGCACAAAAAGGAGCATGCTATACCAAGTCCAGCGTAGCATTCTGATGTAAGATACCAAATTGTGTTCTACTCCTACTTTGGTAGTAGGGATAGGGCCCGTTTGTAAACGAATCGAGAAGTGCTCGAAGTAAACATGCGAAGAAGGTTATTTTGTTTTGCGAAATTGCCAAACCGGGCCATTATTCAACGCTTAAGAAGAAGAAGCATAACGAAGTTGACTTTCCACGGTCCATTTGTCTTAACATCAACCCTAATACAATACGCTATTCGTTCCTTGGCAAATGAAAGAGGAGATAAACCGGAACTGAAGGAGTCAACAACTCAAGATATTTCTAACTTAATAGGGATCGTGAAGTCATTGGTAGTGAAAGTAACATGCTTCATTATATTAAAGTTCAAATTTTGAGGTTATATATCTCCTTGTCCTTTCTTACAACTCTATTTCCCCAAAGTATCTTCAATTTTGCAATTACGGAATACCCAATTCATGGGGCGGAGGGAATATAACGAATCCAGGTATTTGGGGTTACGGAGGAGTGGCAAACAGAAATAAAGAATTTAAGGAACGCTCAAATATTCAAGGAAGCTGGCGGGTTAATGACGTACAGGTGGGGTAGTGTAAGCCTCGAAAGCGAATCCCGCCAAAACAACAGCGAGATAGATATCAAATGGAGGCCGTTCATCATCGTTCTGAATCGAAAGTCTTTCAATTTCTGAGCCGACCTTAGAGGAACAGCAGACTCTGCAAGCTTCATTTCTGGCTTTCGCATATCCGCTGAAATAGAAAACTCGTGCATTACGGGGAAAGTACGCGGGGGAAAGGCGATAAAATTGGGAGGTCCGAGACTGTGGAAGAAGCTTGGCCGAGAGAGGAGAGAATGAGTAGCGAAAATGAAGAGATTGCAAAGAAGCCATGGGGTGAACCAGAAACAGTGGAAGACCAAACCAAGACAAGCTCGAACTTTGGTCTCAAATGGGGAAGTGCCAAAGTTTCGTAATTTAAGGCGAAAAGGGGGGGTATTGTAAGAACGTGAAAGTGGATTAATTGTGCCTGGCCACGGAACCGCAAGAGGAAAGCCGACGGCTGTTCTGGAACATGTGAAAGTCTATGATGTTATCAGTGGATAGTTCTGGGCCTCGCCAGTATAAAAACGAGTCCTTCACTTCTGAAGTTTTGTAAATCAGTAGTATTTTTTATTGTATTCTATGCATCTGTTGTTATTTTTTTTAATCAAGACCTAATCAATGTGATTGAGGTTTACCAGCAGACAATGGACTTGTTCGAGGCCTCACATGTTAAGACCAGACCATCAACACAGGAGCCGAGACCAACGCCTCCAGTTAGTTATTTCAATCAAGTGAATAAGATCATCTGATCTTTAGTAGTCAAACTAATTTGATTTTCAATAATTTAATTCAACGCTTAGACTTTGGCAAAAGATTATGCAGTCCAAAAGAATGGACTCCACTTAAGTCCAGTATATGCTAGTATATTATTATTATAAAAAACCAGTAAGAGTCGCCAAATGAAGCTAATGTACGATAACACAACTGTGATTAA
>JANTPZ010092680.1:0-12922 GCA_025593235.1 Vachellia pachyceras
ACTATTCTTGGAATCTCCTTTAATATATCTATTTATCCATCAAGTTAACCTTTTACATAATATATATGCTTTAAGAAAATAAAATCATCATCATCATCATCTTCATTTATCATACTAAAAATAAAATGATATTGATTTTTTTGAAAAAAGAATTTTTTTATTACATTTCAAAATTAACAAAAAGGGTTGAACATCAATGAAAATATACATGCAATTGGTTTATGGAAGGATTGCTTTTATTCTGATCCCTATTCACTAATTTTTCATAAAGGCACCGAATTTCTTTTATTCTATAAAAGGGAGAACCTTAGACAACCTTGCATGTTTTGAATAATGGTTAAGTAACAACATGCAAGCATTAAATTTTTTAGCGGAATTTCAAATCTTTAAATTTAAATCTATAATTAGAAATATTTACATTTTTTGTTGTCTACGTACACTTTAATTAGAATAAAGTCACCCATTGGAATTAGTTTAACTTTTTCTGCTTATACTCTTTTTTAATCAGAATTAGTTTTACTTTTTTTTGCCTCTAGGAGCATGGTAGTTAAGAGTATAAGTACTCATCATGTAGCCAATGCTCTTGCAAGAAAGAGGGGTTTTTACATTTCAAAATTAGACGATTTTCGATAATAGCCAATTATTCATCTATAAACCCACTTTTATGATTTGTCGTTTTAAATTTGAGTGTTGTTTACAATGGCTTAGGATTTGATAAATAGATCGTACTTGTATGAATGCATTAAGAACTAGTGATGAATATGAGAATGGTGTGGAAGAGTTTATTGAATTTGCTAAAAGAAATGCGACTAGCAAAAATGGGATGTATTTTTACCCCTGTGTCAAGTGTATGAATGGGATTAGGTAAAATATTGATGATATTTATAGCTCTGTTTGTTTTGCCCGTTGGCACAACGGGTGCGCTTACCGAGACACTTTTCCTCTCATATAAATTGCCTCAGAATCTGTGTCTATTTTCCCAACGGGCTATCCAAACGGAGCCATAGATCACCTAATTTGTGAGGGAATAAGTCTCCAGTACACAAAGTGGATATGGCATGGGGAAAAACTAAATGCATATGTAGCACAGCATAAAAGAGATTCTGTGGATGCAGTAGATGAAGATAGAATGGAAAGAATGATTAACGATGTCAAGGTAGAATCTTTTGCCCAAGCGCATGTAAATGAAAGCGTGCGGAGTGATGCAGAGACACCGTTGTACCCTGGGAGTAAACATACACGCTTGACGGGTACATTGCATCTGATGAACTTGAAGGCATCTTGTGGGTGGACCGACAGTAGTTTCACATTGTTGCTGCAGTTGTTGGATGATATGCTTCCAGAGAATAATGTACTTCCAAATCGTATGTATAAAGCCAAGAAAATCTTATCTATGATAGGCATGGAGTACAAGAAGATACATGCGTGTCCTAATGACTGTATACTATGCAGAAATGGGTATGAAGATCTTAATGAGTGTCTGAAATGTGAAACTGCACGATACAAGGTGAGGAAAGGTGGTGATCGTGGTGATAAACTAGCTAAAAGGAAACCTTTGAAGGTACTATGGTATCTTCCAATAGTACCACGGTTTAAGCGTTTGTTTGCTAATGCAACAAAAGCACAGAAGTTGAGATGGCATTGTGATGAGAGAATATCTGATGGAAGGTATCTTTGACACCCGGCTAACTCTCCACAGTGGAAGAAAATTGACGAAATGGTTCCACAATTCGGTAGTGAGCCAAGAAGCCTTCGGCTTGGGCTTTGTACAGATGGGATCAATCCGTTTGGGACATTCAGTAGTACACATAGTGTGTGGCCAGTACTCATGGTGATATACAACCTGCCTCCCTGGATGTGCATGAAATGTAATTATATGATGCTTACTATGATGATTTCTGGACCGAAACAGCCGGGAAATGATATCGATGTTTACTTGGCACCTTTCATTGAAGACTTAAAGAAGCTATGGGAGGAAGGCTTGATGTGTTTGATGCATATAGGCAAGAGACATTTAAGTTACATGCGATGATCTTCATAATGATATATGACTTTCCTGCGTATGGTAACTTGTCAATGTAGGGCACCATAGCTCTCACCTACGGCACCTCTCAACAAATAAGGCGCCGTAAGCTCTAACTTTCTACTCCCCTCACATATACACACCCCGAGAAAGGTCGTCTATTGGGTTAAAGATAGGGCGTAAAAGGTACATTTTGTAGTAGTGTGAATAGAATTGTGATAATTTTATTTTTACTTATTTTTGTTAAATTTCTCATCTGTATCTTGCATTTGAATGCATTAACGACTCAGTGTCAATCCCTACTTCCTTCCTCTTCTATTCTTCCCTTCACCTTCAATCCCCTCAGGTCACTCTCAAACCCTTGGTATCAGAGCTAGTGGGGAAGTAGGGATGTATTAGATGAAATAAAGACTCAGATTTATTTATGAGACTTATATGAATATTGCTTGATAAGTATGCTCTATAATTGCAACTCATCTGATCTTCCATATTAGAAACATGTTGATAAAAAATCACTTATATGCTTAGTAATATTTATTATGATAGTACATATATTAAGTATTATAGTTGGGGCAAGTTATGAATGAAGAATTGCGGACCTTGGAGAAAATGTAGACTTGGGATCTTGTTCATCTTCCCCTTGGTAAGACTCTAGTTGGGGTGCAGATGCATTTATAAGAATAAGACACACTTGGTTGCTTTCTCAAGTGGTGAAAGGCATATTTGGTGGCCGAAGGATTCACTTAGGAGTACAATATTGATTATGAGGAGATACTCCCGTTAGTTAAATTACTTATGTATACAACCTTCTTGCTATTGTTGATGTTAAGCACAGGAATATTCACTAAATGGATGTAAATCATATCTTATTGAATGGTAATTTGGAAGAATAAGTTTATACAAAGCCTCCTTCTAGGTATCCTCATCCTCTCTAATCGTTTAAAAGTCAAATTTAATATTCAAATTATGCAAATAGTGACACAATCCTGAGGTCGCTCTCTAAGAAGCTTAAATGTTTCTATGCAATCAATTAGCAAATTAATTCAACAAATTAAAGGATGAAATTGCTTCTGTCAGTTATTTGACTCAAAACCATTATCTATTCTATTATTTATTTTTCTTTTCTTGTCAAATTGCAATATGATGAAATGAAAACAAGAAATTAATTAAAGATGCAAATGCTCCCTAGGGATTAATGAATATGTTGTCATCGCTTATCAATGAATGAGCTCTTAACTGTCACTTTGAAACTGATAGCAAACACATATCTGGCCACTTTAAAAAATAACAGATCGAGATTACTCATGTATTGTTCACTATCCAAAAATTTGAAACTTAATCAAGTCTAAAATCACAGAATAGTTATTTTAAACCAAGAAATTCATCTCCAGACAAGTTAACAAACCAATCAGAATACAAAACTCAGTAAAAGATGCAAACAAATCCCAGTTAAATTTCACTAATCAATGCAATATTGATCTCAAAGTGTAAATCTAAAACCAAGATAAGTGACAAGAATGAGCTCCTTGTCAAATAGAAGGTCTAGCTCATCGTATCTCCCAGGGGAGAAAAGAAATCAGTTGGACATGGAGGTCTTCACGGTGATAGTAACGACAACTGCACGATCACCCACGGTAGAGCGAACAATGGAGGAGTAATCAAAATGAGGTGTGACAAACGAAGATGGATATTGGTGGTGATGAGTGAAGGGAAGGAGGTCGGGAAAAATGGAGAATAGTGGTGGAGGAGTGAATCAAAGAGAGATGGATGTAGAGAGGTGAGGCAATGGTAGAGAGAGATAGAAATTGGGCCGAGAAGGTTCGAGTAAACTGTAAACTAAGGGAGCGTATGTAAAAAAAGAGTGGATGTAAGTGTTGTATCTAGCACACAAAAATCAGTGGATCTTCTAGCTTATCTCCAAAGTTGTATTCATCCTGTGGCAACAACACCTACAAATAAACAATTAATCTGAGTTGCGTTCAAGGACACTGTCTTTAAGAGCTATTCCGCGACTACCGGCAAGTAAGTTGCGGTACTCCCCAGGATTAAACGGATTTGTCCTATAAGAATACAATTATACAGAACTAGCGGAAGGTAACATAACTCAGCAAACAAAGAGATGGAAGAGGAGGACAATGCTCTTTCGTTGTGTTCCAAACTTCTCATTGGAAAGCCTTTATATAGGCTATTATTGCCAACATTATTCATTACACATTAATAAAAATAAATTTTCAGTTTTAATATAATAAATGCATCAGTTTTATATTGAGCCATAAAGTATTATGATGACACAATTAAAAACCATATTATTGCATCGGTTTTAATATTGGCAATAAAACACAATGAATACATTTAAAACCACATTTAACTTGCACATAAAGGGATGGGAAATTGCCGGATTTGTCTCCAGTGACCTTTATCATGTACAAGCTCTTTCTTCCGAAATAATGTGGGACTCTTCCTTTGACACACCCACATACAAAATTTACAACAATCCCCACATGTGTCAAAGGAAGTACCTTTAGTTGAGTTACTCACATGAGTATAACTATTGTATCTAGTGGTTCTTTGAACTATTAACCAAACCTAGACTGATAACACATGGTACACAGAGATGCTAGTGAAACATATGTTTCTATAAACCAACAAATCTTGGTATATACCAAAGGCATTAAGAGTCAGGTTATACCCCCATATTTCCGCTGTTAATGGCGTTTTTGCGCTTTAAACGGCCGTGCACGTGCCTAGTGTATAACAAATGCTTTAGAGATTTCGCCACGATCTCATAGGAGTGGCCTTACTCCACATTCGTGGAGGTGATTTCATGAAATGTACCTGTAATGAGCATACCATCCCGTAGGATTATGAAATCATTAAGTGCTTTTGATCAGCCTCTCCATCAATGCATTCTAGCACTTTCTCAAACCATAAGAAGGGACTAGAAAAGTTTAGTGCTAGCAGAATTAATAAATGACTTATTTTTACCCATATGAACCTTCTTCATGGGATCTCCCATCACAAAAGTTGGGTTACCATCACCGTTAATTTCAAATTGGCTTAAGTCCCATTCCCCTCGATGTTTCAATAATTTGTTTCTTCCCTAGGGGTTTTGTTAACAGATTTGTTAGGTCAATTTTGACCTCACAATATTGATTAAGATATCTCCATAAATTTTAAGCTAGTTTACTCACATAATATCTTAAAAAATGTATACATGAACTATTGTTCTCTCTACAATAGTTATTATCATTTGACAATCACATCTCATCGACATAAAATGTCGGATTCACACCACATTTTGCCAATAAGTTTTCAACAACGTAGACATTAAATATAAGTCAATTTCAAAGTAATAAACTCTTATTAAGATAATAATTATTTCAACTACAATTAAAGGTGAATAATCAAAGTGGATTTTCTCATATAAAACTGAAGTTAGGTTAACATCCGTGTATTTCAATACAACAGGAATCCACTGTTCATGATACTAATATTTATAGTATCCCTTAGATATTTATATCTCTTGTAGGATGTATATATATGCTCAATCTCTATATAGCATAAGCTATATCTCATGTATTAGTATTTATTATGCAACAAATTCTTCAAATTTGTGCATAAACAGATTGAGCTGCAAAAGTCACTTAAAATAATATATTAGCATCATAAGAAATATTCATATAGTGGTTCTCAAAAATGAATTTCATAAACATTGCTCAATATTGTATATCATCCTCATCCCTATTCATTTATGATTTCAACATCCAAATCATATTTCATTCATCCATGCTTCCAAATTATATTTGAAGCAACAAAGCATTATAACTAATATGACATTCACATTATAATATCAATATCATGATACTCATGCATATTTATACCAAAATAAATATACATCCACAAATCATGAAAATTAAAACACATTTATCTCCATACTAGATAAATGATTAAACTTTCATATACACATCATGCTTGTTTCAAGCAACACAAAAATTTAATAGTTCATAAAACTTGCTCTCCACTGCAAATAATATAACCTCCACTTAATTCATCATGCACCTTCATATTTTTAAAGGGAGGCAAGAAATTTAATATAATTTTACAACCATAATTTTATTTTACCAAAATGATTGTAAGATACCCCACTACACATATAAGGCTACTAGGCACCCCCACACTTTCAAAAATTGCAAATATATTTCACAACATTATATTATCAGTTTGAAGAGAGGAGAACAGAAACGAACAATAGCAATGAGAATCATAGTACCTCAATTAAAGTTTTCACCGTAAAACATCCCTTTGTAATAACAGGTTTTCATCACATTAAAAGCATTTTCACAACAGAAGCACAATGAATTCTCACTAATTCAAGTTCCAAATATTAAACCACTATCAATTTGAAACTCAAATAATTGTTTCATTTAATCCACATAGGTAGGCTTTGACCCATTCTCATATATATATATATATATATATATATAAGACCATTAAAGAGGAATATTTTATCATAAAGGGACATTAACCAAGTTAATGAGGCTCCAGAATATTACACTCGTACCTTCCCCTTAAAACTTCGGTTTCACTCAGTTAGTTAATGCTTTTAAAGGCATAACAATAAACATTATGACCATGTATTCTTTCCCAGAAGGTTGAAAACAGTTGCCCAATATATTTCATCGATCATAATTGCAAGAAAACTCAAGGGCCTTTGATCTTTGCTATAGTAACTGCGTATTAAATTATTCCTCAACATCACAGCCGCAAAACCATTTCGAATTCTCACCTCTCAAATAAAGACACATGGGGCATAAAATATTTCACTCATTTCTTCAATCCAGCTAGACAATATGAGATTATGGCAAAACTGGACATTTAAAATAAGATGCATATTCACAAGAATATCTGTAGCCCTGATCATCAAGGTTTTATTTCCATAACGTCAAATCAATGTTGGTCTCTCGCATATAAATTATTAAAACTGATTGAATTTTAAAGCCTCCATCGAAAGGAATTTAACACATGTAGCCAACAGTCATATTTAAAATTGATTACCTGATGAGAGAAAATAGGAGAAATCACCGCTAGCCATAACCACATGAATGGATCTGTTATGTATATATATCTAAAAATATAATAAGGGAAAATCATATAAAATCCCTAAGAACCCGATCATGCACGCCAGCTAAGTCATGAAAAATGCAAAGGCTTTTACCAAAGAAACCATTATTGCTCAAGCCTCGTAATCAACAAATATTGTCAGGTTTTAGTTACCATACTTGTGACACGTATGGTCAGCCCAAAGGAAAAATGAAGAGTCACATACCATTGCTCTCGATGTTCTGGAGGACATCTCAAGAATTTGGGAAAATGTCGGTTTGTCGTTTCAATATAATACTCAAGTAATCAATTATGATATTGCAAATTCATATTTGTTGCTGTGCAAATATCTCTGCTTTGTCGTTTCTCTCCTGCAATTTTTTTTTCATCGCCGGAGATACAGTTATTTGTAATCGCATTGATGTGATCGGGTGAGATTTAGATGCAAGAGTTCTCATCGTGATGCGTCTGCCCAGCTTTGCATTCAAGAAAATAACTAACTCTCAAGATTGTAATTTGTTTCTTGATTTTCTAAACCAGAGGTTGATCTGTTAGCTTAACACAACAATTTCTTCCACATCAAATCCGAAAAATCATAGAAACATGATTGAACAATTATAAAAAATCTTAACGAGTAAGAGTCAAGTGAAAGGAGGTTGAGATTGGAATTAGAACTTATCTCTTTTCCTTCATAATAAAATGGAGAACATTCACCATAACACGCTTCACAAGTCTAGCGAGAATTAGCTCTTAAATTGTTGAATCCAGCACACAAAAATTAGTGGATCTTCTAGCTCATCTCCAAAGTTGTATTCATCCTGGTGGCAACAACACTTACAAATAAACAATTAATCCGAGTCGCATCCGAAGACATTGTCCTTAAGAGCTATTCCGCGACTACCGGCAAGTAAGTTGCGATACTTCCCAGAATTAAACGGATTCTTCCTGTAAGAATACACGAATACAGAACTAGCGGAAGGTAACAGAACTCAGCAAATAAAGAGATGGAAGAGGAGGACAATGCTCTTTCGTTGTGTTCCAAACTTCTCATTGGAAAGCCTTTATAGAGGCCATTATTGCCAACATTATTCATTACTCATTAATAAAAATAAATTTTCAATTTTAATATAATAAATGCATTAGTTTTATATTGAGCCATAAAGTATAATGATGACACAATTAAAAACCACATTATTGCATCGGTATTAATGTCGGCAATAAAACACAATGAATACATTTAAAACCACATTTAACTTGCACATAAAGGTAGGGGAAATTGCTGGATTTATCTCCAGTAACCTTTATCATGTGCAAGTTCTTTCTTCCCAAATGATGTGGGACTCTTCCTTTGACACACCCACACACAAAATTTACAACAGTAAGTGAGTGGAATAGAGAACAAGAGGACTGATGGATTAGAAAATGACGGAATGGAATGTTCAAAGAGAAAGATGGATGAAGGAATGAAGCAAAAATATGAAAGTGGAATGAGACGGATGTGGTGATAGCCGAATGATGGTGGGATGGAGAGATAAATCTGGAGAAGAATGACAGAATCAAAGCCTTGGTGTCCAAGGGAGAGTCACGGGCTGCACCCTTTCATGAAGTGATAGAGTAGAAAAATTGATTACTTCCTTAGAATACTGCAGAGACCAGTGCGTGTACTGTCCAATTTAGAAAAATCTGTCTCTTCCCTTGCTTCCAGCTCACTCCCATCTAGTTGGTTCCTAACTAATTTCTGTTTTAGTTGCTTCCTTTCCTGCTGCATACTGTTCCTTTTCAGTTACATTTTGCACAATGTTTGTTGATCCTTCCAGCATTAAGTCCCAATCTCCTACATATTAAACAAAAAAAATTATATAATCTCATGCATTTAAAATAATAGGCATTCTAGAAAATTCAAGGAGTGATATAATATCTCAAAATTAGCAACTAATTCCTTTAATCCCTCATTAACACAATTAACCTCTAATTGGTACATTTACACACAAATAAGATACAAGATGTTAATATTGGGTACAATTAATTCCTATAAAATAGGGATTTATCATTTGTCATCTTCATCGAGCCCTCTGTGGACTTAAGCAGGCTCCTTGATCATGGTTTACTAAGTTCAGTAATAACATAAGTCATCTTGGCTTCACTTGCAACCTTTATGACTATGCTCTATTTGTTTTGAAATAGTGATCGTAATATTGTTCTACTTCTCTTCTATGTCGATAATATGATTATCATAGGTAGAAATTTGACAGGAGTTCAGGAGCTTAAAACTTAGCGAAACAATTTAAGATGAAAGTCCATGGAAGATTGAATTATTTCCTTGGTCAAGTATGCCTCTAAGTTGATATCAATCATTCTCACTGAAGAGACAATTGAGAACACTCCCATTTAGCCTAATGCTCACTCTGCTTCTACTTAGAGGAATTTGTTGGAGAATCTCACATGTTGCTGACAGTTGGTTGGGGAACTCATTTATCTTACAATGACTCGTTGGAATATTGCCTATACAGTGCACATTGTGATTCAATTCATGTATAAGCCTGTACTAGTCATTATGTAGTTGTTCTTTGATATGTCAACTAAACCTTATATCATGGCTTTCATTTGTTTACCATGTCAACTAATCCACACAGATTGGGCATGCAATCATGCATATAGTCGATGTAGTACTGGATTCTACTTATTTCTTTGTGATTCTCTTATCTCTTGGAGAAGTAAGAAGCAGACTCTACCCTCTCGATCCAATGCTAAGTCAAAATATAGTGTATTAGCTGACCTAATACTACCACTGAGGTTATCTGGCTACTATGACTGTTTAATAATTCAGAAGCAACTTTTAAGATTGCTCACAATGATATATTCTTTAAGTGAACAAGACATTGAGATTGATTGTCATTTCACCCAGCAAAATATTGTTCAAGGCACTATTAAACGTATCTCTATTTGAATGAAGCACCAATTGACTGATTTGTTTACTAACTCTTTTAGTTCTTGTCGTTTCCAGTTTTTAGTAGACAAACTCAAGTTGCTTCCAATCAAGTCTTAGTTTGTGAGGGGCTATTCCCGTTTAGGAAAGCGGTGGAGAATCGCTTTCATACAAGTCAAGGTAAATATGTGAAGGAGATTATTTCGATTTATGAAAAAACACTGCTGAACGTGTTTTTGAAGGGTAAAAAACTTACCCAAACAAGTGTTTTACAGTCGATATGATTTGATTATAGTTTGATTTGTATTTATTATTATTTGCATTTATTATTCATTAGGATTTATTAGACCATATATGTGCTCTTGGAGGGTAAATTAATATAAGAAAAGTGTGAAGAATGGATTAAAAAATTGATATAATAAAGATAAAAAATTTATTGTACATATGATTCTACTTGTGTGTGTGTGTGTGTGGGGGTGAGTGGTTATGGCGTGTTGTATATGAAGAGAAGGGAACGGAGGAAAGCGTGTGATCACTGACTTTTCGGGTTTCAAATCAAGTCAGCGGAAAACGCGAAAGTGCCTGCATTTTTTATTTTAAATAAATAATAATATGTGATTTCCATTTTGAAATTACAAGAATAATGCATAAAATGTAATTGCCCATTTAAAAATACGGTAGAGAAGTGCATTTATGTAAATGGGGATAAATATGTAAAGTAGATTATCTTTTTTTATAGAAAACACTGTCGAACGCGTATTTAAAAAACGTTTGGCTAAACAAACCCAATATATGTGTGTATGTGACAAGTTACAATGATTATTAAACAATTTTGAAAACTTGACTTGAAAAAAAAATTCCATGAAGGATTAAAATCATTACATACATATTGCTTGGGTGGATCTATTTGTCGTAAACTTATAAAAAGCGTTAATATAAATCGAGATAAAATTTCTTTCATATATCGGGAGTGTTTGACAACACTTTTACATTCTCCGTTCAACAGTATTTTTTCGCATAATGAGATAATTTCCTTCATATATTTACCTCAACTTACGTAAAAGTACTTCTCTACCGTGTTTCCAAACAGACCCACTTACTTCTTAGATCGTAAAACGTGTTGAAAAAGTAGGTTAAACGGTTAATAAAAAACATATCTACCTGAACAATTTAATTATTCCAAGGTCTCCAAACTAGCAACCAGGTAGTATGCAATTACTCTTGCCAACTTGAATAAGTCCTAAATGGGTACAGTTTAAGACAATGATTGAAAATGAAACTGGCTTTATAATTTATTTATTGATTACGCGTGCCTTTTAGAGGAGACAGGCCAGTGTACAACAGCCGTTCATAAAACGTGGAGAGAATTTCATATTACATTTATGCTTATTTGTTTTAAATGCACTATATATGATATATCTGGTAGAATCTACTATCTACGTTATATTTTATGGACATAAAAAAGGGAAAATAGTAGAAAAATACCCTCAAAATATCAAAAATCCAAAATCAAAGTGTATATTTAGATTGACGGCTAGAAATTATTTTCAATATGATTTACAATTTAAGGATTAATATGTGAGACGATTTTTGTTTGGGTTGTACAAACGTGGTTTTGGGACGCTATTGTATTCATGCCTAAAAACTTCAATAAATCCAATGTACTAAAATGAAATTTGAGTTATATAATTTAATAAAAATCTGTATAGCTTTCTTTTCGAGGGATTGAAATCAAAGTAAGAGTAAACTTAAGGAATCAAATATTTTATTAACTCCAATAAAAATTATATATCATTACCCCAATCCTTAATATAAGGGTTAGTTAATTTTTATAATATTAAAAAAGCTAAATAAAATATTTAAAAATATTTATTTATATATATGTTATCATTAGAATATTTATTAGTTTATTAGCCGAGCAAATTAATTTAGAGAAAAAAATATAAATACTTCAAAATAATTTATTTAACTCCCTTAATATTTTTTAAAAAAAAATCAATTGAATCTTATATTAAATATTAGTGGTTGAATATTTCATGAATTTTAAAAAGAATATATTAAACCCTACGTACTTACTGGGATCGAGTTGCAGTTATTCAAAGTTTAAGAGTTAAGTTTTAGCTTAGTCAACTACGTTGGCAAAGTGGTACCAAGAAAAAAAGCTAATCCATGACTGAGTAGTAATAAATGTAAATATTGACTATATATTTATATTAACGTTAAGAAATCACGTTCATAAAAATAAAAATATTATTATATACTTACATCGTAAATCATAAATACGGGGGGCCTAATTCAAATGCACATAAAAGATTAATTTTTCTTATATATGCCCTAAAAGTGGGAGACAGAGGGGGAAGAAGAGGACAAGGAATAGAACTGGCAAAGTTGAAATAGAATAAATCCCAAACTTTGTTCCTATTCCTATTCTCTCAACACTCGTCGTAGCCACATTTACAGCCACACACAAACATACATATATATATAGTGTTCAACATAAATATATATATATATATCCAATTATTCTGTTTTTTATTTTCTGGAATGATTACACACAATTCATATAAATATTTACCCAAAAAATAAAATAAAATTAACGCCGACACCTTTTAATAAGTCATGAATAGTTCAGCTTAACCACTAGGGTTACGTAGTTTATCACATAATTTTATAAAGTTAGGGTTCTAAAACTTCCCCTCAACATTATTATATCACATTTTAATTGTTAAAATTCCTCAATTAATTTTCAATAGAGAGATCTGAATCCATCTAAAAAAAACCCCTTAAAAATCAAATTTAAATCATGCAAAAATGAAGAATCCAAATTAGACCCTTGGTGTGAACCCACTAGGAAAATATTCCAAGAACCTACA
>JANTPZ010092681.1:0-10504 GCA_025593235.1 Vachellia pachyceras
TAGATGAAATTATAAGATCCCAGGCTGAAAAATTGCAGCAAGCCAGCGAGTTAACTCGAATAAGGCTCAAGGAAATGGAGCTTCCTGATTCTATTCTTGCTTTGGAAGGAAATTTAACTCTACCTACACATCTCAAAGAAGATGTGGAGGCTGTGCAGATCAGTGGCGGTCCTGCTGGTTTGGAAGCAGAGTTACAGCAACTTAAGGATCTAAGGAGGGTGAATCAAGAAATGTTGGTCCAGACGGAGGAACTGTTGCAGAAGGAGGCAAGAGAAGATGCCCAATTTAGAAGCCAATTTGGGACAAAGTGGACTAGGCCTCAATCAAGCACTTTAACAAAGAACTTGCAGGATAGATTAAATAGATTTGCTGGTAACTTGAAACAAGCTGCGGAAAGTGATGGTCGGATTGAGCATGCAGTTAGAGAACATGTTGCACTTATGTCTATCCTTGACAGCCGTCCGGTAAATCATTGACCTCTTTATATTGTTATGTTGACTTGTTTGCATTTGTGCAGTCATTTTCTAAGAATTTTATGTCCTAAAACATTATTTTAGCTGGAAATATTAGTGCATTTTAAAATACATGTGTTTCATATTTTTTTTTCAGAACTAGTCTTATCCTCGAAATTATGTTTAGGTCTCTAGAGAAATTTGAGGACGTCAAAGTTGAAGAAGGGTGTATCTTTTAATTCATCCAGATAGAGTGTGATGGAAAGTTCTGATTATTTCGTGCACCCCTGATAACTACAGAACTTGCCTGCTTAACATTTCAGCTTTAATTTTTCAGTATATATTATAATTTGAGACTAGAACATGTTGATATAATAAATTATTACAAACATCAAACATCCCTGATGCCCTTGATCTACTCCAATGCAAAATTCATTGCAATAGTAAGCATTATTAGTTCTTGAGGTGCTCATATTTGTGAACATCCTTTTCCTTTGGTAGATTGAATCTGCGCTCCCTTCGTTGGCAAGGCCAATCATGTCTCTAGATGCCAATGAAGATGCTATTGTGGGGTCCCTCAAGCAAAGCTTGGTATGTTTTTTTTATTAATGCAGTAATGCTGTTGTTGTATGTGATGTTTATGAAGGAATGAAGTCCATAAACACTTCTGAGTTTCTGATTTAAATTAATTTTTCATTGTATTAATTTTTGTTAAGATTTCTGTTGGGATACTTTTGTATAGTAGTGGATTTTTGGTTTTATTTGCAGAATCTATGATTCTTTTCCTTTTTTACTTCTAAAAAATCCAGCATTTGCAATACTATTTCTTTCCTTAATTTATCTATTTTAGGATAACTAAAACAGCTTTTGAAAAAGTTTTTTTTTTCAACTCCTGCATAAATTAAAAAGATTTTCATTGGCTGACCTCAAGTTTGCATAGTGTTTTTGACTTGAGAATTTACTAGAGATAATATGTCAATGCTTTTGAATTTACTTTCAAAGTGTTACGGTTGACAACATAACTTCTCTTTGTTTGACAGGGGCTGTAAAAATAAGATTGATTTTGACTCCCCACTCTTAAAATTAGCACTGTTGCATTTTAAGATTCTTGTTAAACTTTGGTGCTCACTGATGCAGAGGCAACTTGAAACTCTGGGAGCTCAACGGGCTGGCCTAGAAGATATGCTTAAAGAGATGAGGAGAAAGGTTTGCCTAAATTGTATTTACTTTTCTTCTCTTTCCATAGAAGTCGGCATTATTGTACTTGTTCTTGAAGCATGGCGTTTCTTGCTATTTAGATGTATTCTTTACACTTGAACTTGAATTATTGAAATGTTGGGTTTTGCCTTTTTGTTACCTACAGTGACATCATAAAATGACAAATTTCACTCCTGTTTAAATACAATATAAATTCTTTCATTCTGTTTTGGTTTCAACTATGAGAGGGTCTTTAGTGATGTCTATAGGGTTCAGTCACAGCTAGGTTTGAAGGAGTGCTCAATTCCCTCCCTCTCTTAACAAATGCATGGGATTGGGGAACCATCTGGTTTCTTTGAAGCTTGCAGTCCAGGGTGATTTTATATTTTTAAGCAAATTACACTTTTCCTTTTGAAACCTATTACATGACCCTTCTTTTTGTTTTTGAAAGTCTACGATGGGCTTGTTTGGGGAGGCCGTTGGGAGAACGATCACAGATTCCGAGGTAAATATGTGAGGGGAATTTTGTCTCGGTAAGCACAGGAATGGATTTTGGGGAGGCAAAGGGCCTCCCCAAACAAGCCCAATCTCCTCCCCCAGAACCAAAAGATGCACTACAATGACCTTTTCTGTCTCGGATAAGCTACAATAAATCCTACGTTGACTAAATCCCTTGCACTGTAGTATATCCACTACAATGACCTCTTCTGCAGAAGATATTTGAAAAAACTATTTGCTGTTTTTGCATTCGGTCAGGGCAAAGATTTGTTTATGCAATTTTGATGTTATGCTTTATTTTGAAGGCTCTATTTATGAGTTATAGATCATTTTTATTAACGCATAGTGGGCATAATGGACTAGTTTTTCAATCTTTTACTGAAAACAACTGGTTTTTACATCTGATAATTATAGTGCAGGTAAATTTTCCTTTATTTTTATTACCTCTTTTTTAAACCTTTCCATTGTAAATTCTCCAGCATGAACGATGTCGAAAAAATACTATATTTTCATGACTTGTTCCACTCTTGTTATGCCGATGCAAGTTTAAATTCATGGTTTGGCTATTGCTTGTTGCACCCTGTTTTCATGCCTTGTGTCCTCCTTTTTGTGGACCCATTATACACTCTAGAATAATTTTCTTGAGCCTATATTTCTATATTTATCATCAGGATGATATACTACCGAAGTTGATGACATCAACTGGTTCTCATGAGGATCTTTTTAAGAAAGAGATTACAAAATATGACCATATATGTGAAGAAATAGCTCAAAACATTGATGCACAAGAGCATTTGTTGCTGCAGATTCAGGTATCCTTCGATGCATCCAACTGTTGTAGAATAGATGCATAGGCTCTTTATCCCTTGCATTAGAGGAGAAGTATGATAAATAATTTGGTTTCCCCCCTTGGTTGGTGTATTTTATTTTGGAAAATTACTTTGGATGAAGAACAAAAATCTCCCTCATTATTTTCTAATTTCAATTGTTTACTGGACTCCCTTGCTGTTTATTGTCACATCGCTGAAACACCTCATGAAAAATTATAACTGTTTCACTCGATATAAGCTTGTTTCATTTCACATGCGCGTGTCCTGTTTATGAGATTTCTTTATGTAAAATATCTTTTTAAACCCAACTGATTGCTCTTAAATTTCTGTTCTATCTGGTTGTATATTTAACTGGTATTACAATAACATTTGTCTTTACACCTCCCAACAACACACTCTCACACAGAGCTCATTATTTGCCCATTTTTGCAATTTATCTTTGATTCAAGGTATGCTCATTTTAATTATGATAAGGACAATAAAGTGATTTTAAGGGCAATGATATTAATCACCAGGGATGTTTTGGTAATGTGTCAATGAACATTAAGGGAGCCTGCCTACTGTAGTGTCTGAAACACAGAGAGAGAGGCTTCTGATTTAATAATGTGTACCTTAAGAGTTGCAATTTTTCCATTTCTACTGCTAGAGAGGTGAAAATCTCTATCTGAAGGCAGAGAATGACGGATTGTCTGTCTGTCAACTTAATTATGTTGCAAGCAAAGTAGGCATGCACAAGCTGTCTTTCTGGTTCTTTTTGTGCATGGATTTATTCCCTTTATTTCCTATTAATGGTGATACCTTCGAGGAAACATGAAAAATTGATGACTCACTTCTGATATTTATTATTCATTGACCCCAGGATCAAAATGATGAGTTCTCTGCTATCTTTAATCTTGAAGATTACAAAGGTATGTCTTATCTGGCAGTTCTTGTATATGTGATTAAAATCTTCACTTAAAAGTTATCACCATGCAGACAAGGTTTAATTTGCTTTCAGATTATGGTCATTAACGAGAAAATAAAAAAAAAGTGTTCTCTGCTGTGCTATCTGTAATCTACAGTTGGATAAGTGGAATTAGCATGTGCAAAATATTATATAATGAACCGTTAGTTTTGCTTCTGGCCTCCTTAAGGGATAAGTGTTTATCAAGATTAAAGTCAATTTTGTTCCTTAAGTCCAGGGATAGAGAAATTTCTAGATTGATGTTGATACATTCTGTTCAACCTGTAATTTGATACATGATAAAGTTAAGCTTTTCTTCTTCAATGGCTAATGCAGTTTTTTTGGAATTCTCCCATATATTTCACTTGTTCATGACTTTTCCTCATCTATTTCAGCTTCACGTGAAAAATGCTACAAGCAGATTGAAGCTGCTATAGCAAAGTATCGAGAGATAAAAGACAACATCAATGAAGGGTTGAAATTTTACGTTACACTGCAGGTTAGAATTTTTCAGTAACTACTGTTTTAAATTGTATCAATGAGTAATTTGATTTATTTTTTCATTAAATTTTTGTTCTCCCCTGGTGTTATCATCAATCTCATTGTTAATTTTTAAAATCATTCACATTTCTTTTGTGTATGAATAGCGCTATCAAAAGCAAATGTCGTAATGTAACAATTTGAAATTTCTTTGTTCGATAGGATGCAATCACAAATGTAAAGCAGCAGTGCAGTGACTTTATAATGACCAGAAACATCCAGTGCAGGGAAATGATTGAAGATGTCCAGAGGCAAGTAGCTGGTCTCAGTTTCCAGGATACCAAAACCACTGGCCCCTCTAACAGTGGCTACCCTTCCATGGGACACCAGTCTCAAAGATCCTATCCACCAGATTCTCGCCCCCAAACTGGATATTATCAGTCGCAACCACCTGAACAGCCATCAGCAGCTGGGTATGCTCAACCCCCTCCTTATGTTTCTGCACATCAGCCACCACCTCCTTACCACATGCCACACCCATCAGCCGCTCCATATCCTCCTCAAGTCCCGCAGCAGCAACCGGCAGGCCATGACTATGGCCAACCTGCATATCCTGGATGGCGTGGCCCTTACTATAATGCTCATTCCCAACAACCTTCCTCGGCTCCTCGGCCTCCGTATACCATTCCAGGTCCATATCCTCCCCATCAAAGTGGCTACTATAAGCAACAATAGTGTGCATCCTCTGGGCTGAAATAGTATTCTTTGTGACTGATGAATAAATGGCAGTTAGATATTCGGCCTGTGATCTTGAAACTTCCGCGTTATGAGTCTGTCTGGGCCTTTCGAGAGACCGTCATTGTATTCCTGTTCTTTTGGTTTGCTTCACATTTAAATTAAGTATATAACTACTATACAAGTATGAACTGATGTATAGTTTGTTGATTTTGTGTCTAGCTTCGAGGGGAGATTAGGATTCTTTTTTCATCTCAAAAAAGAATATTTTGGATCATATTTTTTCCGAGTGAATTAGAGACTCGAACTTGGGCTCTACCGGAGAGACACAAGGATTTATCTGGGAGTAACCAGAGGCTTTTCAAAATGCCATCTCACCAACGGTTGGTTGAATCAAGTGGTAAGCGGCTTGTTCCAACTTAAGTAAGGTCTCGAGTTCAAGTCTTTATGTATGCAGAAGTCATCGTTGGGAGATTCACTCACCATTTCCAGGTGCGCGACGTGGGTCGGATCCGGATTAGTCAGGACGAAGCTCTGGAAACCGGACGGGAAAATAAAAAAAATGCCATCTCTGCCTTTTGTCCCTTGGACCTTAATTGCCCAAGTCATGTGCATGTTTGGGAAATCTTTCCCCAAAAGATGCATGCAAACAAATACAAAAAACATTTTGAAATCTGTAAAAATCATCTTAAAATTTGTAAAAATCACATTGAAATCTGCAAATTCTTTTTGAAATCTGTAAATTATTTTCTCTCAATGGATTCTTAAACACACACCGTCATGTCATTTACTAATCACACCATTCATTTATTTAGTAAATGACTATGTGCCCGTTTGGGAATATGGTAGAAAAGTACTTTTACATAAGTTGAGGTAAATATGTGCAGGTTATCTCGTTTTACAAAACACACTGTTGAATGTGCTTTTGGGAGTAAATAAACTTTTTCAAACAAGCATTATATCCCCTATTGGCCCAACTCTGACATTTAATGTACGGCCTAACTAGAGTAGGGAAGCCTGAAAACGAGTCATTCCGATATTTTGTCATATTT
Source organism: Vachellia pachyceras (assembly GCA_025593235.1). NCBI lineage: Eukaryota > Viridiplantae > Streptophyta > Magnoliopsida > Fabales > Fabaceae > Vachellia > Vachellia pachyceras. Next base: position 6,188 of record JANTPZ010092681.1, read on the forward strand.
TTATACTTTTCTAAAATTTTAACCGTCATTTGTTGGGAATGTTAAAGTTTTGGCGAAATATAGAGATGAATTGGTGTATCATTATTTCTCTCACGCTGTTCATATTTTTTGTCGTACATAATTTGACGGGATTTTTTCAGGTAATAATTGGTACATATTGATTAATTTATATAATATTTTTATAATATTAATTTATTCACACAAGTTATAAAACACAATTTTTGTCAGAACATCGGTCATTAGCAATTTTCAAAGTCGGTAAAAAAAATAGTCAATTTTAGGAAGGCAACGGAACTATTTGACCAACTGCCCCCACGGCTAGTCGCCAAATTCGTCATTTATCTTAAAACTTGTTTGATTTAACGTTTGCAGGACTCAAACACATGTTTAACAATATTTTTTTGTAAAATGAGATAATCTCCTTCACATATTTATATCGATTTACGTAAAAGAACTTCTCTACCGTGTTCCCAAACGGATCCATTATCTTATGTTTCACTCCACCCTCCTTACCCATAAGAGCTTCCCCCCCTTCTACCTCTTGCCTTTGTTTACAGCCGTTAAATAACCCCCCCAAAAAAAAAAAATTCTTCTCCGCCTTGCTTCCTGCAATGTCCATCCGTTCTTCACTTTTACCTTGTACTCAGGATTCTTCCTCTTTGAAGCAGATGAAGCCTCTCAATATTCAGATCTAACACGTCTTGCAAGAAATCCTAATAATAATACCCAAGCTTAATGATTCCAAGGCATTGAATGACCACGTTTCTCTAAACTGAATACGTTTTGAGGTTTTATTTCTGTAAAAGGTATGAAATTGTGCATGGAAGATGCTCCCAACATTGTGTTGGAATATTTTTAAAATGAAAGACATGATATTTTCAAGAGTTATGTGATTCTAAATTAATATTTAAAGGGTTGTGTGGGAAGTTATAATTTTAAAAAGTCATATATCCCTATATGCCATAAAGAGGTAACTCTTCGTGGAAAAATCATTATGGTTGTGACTTTTTATTGAAATTGTATAGTTGTAACCTTTTTTTTTTTGTAAATGTATGGTTGTAACATTTAATTGAAGAGATATTGCTTTAAAAGCTACCACTTTCCATACTCTATAAATACCCTCTCATCTTTCCATTTGGATAGACAATTTTCTACACAACAAAATCAAATTCATTGTCTTTCTCTTTGAATGCATATATAGATAAAAACAAATCATCACTTTATAAAATCTTTTGTTGTCTTGATTTAAGTGTTGGGAGTGCAATCCATACTAAAAGATTTCTATTGTATTATATAGGAAATTCGCCGACTAACTCAACCTACACCTGTAATATAGGAATAGGTGGGACCAAATAAGTATAAAAGAAAGTGCACCCATACTTTAGAGATATCGTGTGCAACTTTTTTTTTATTTTCTTCTGTTATTTTTGTAATCTTCAACCAACATATTTTTTTTTCCTTTGCAGAGAAAGGGCTTGTTTAGTTACATATTACCGTTCCCGAGTAGTTTTCTTATCTCATGTTGGTAGTTTGCAGGGTTTGTTTGGCGTCTACGATGGGCATGGCCATGGCGGCGACAAACTTACACACCAATATTCTCCAAAGGCAGCGAATTGTGAGGAGCCAAAGAATCAATGAAGAGAGAGGAGGCAGTTAAAGGTGGAGGGTGGGTATCAAAAGACCGACCCAGAGTTCTTTGAAAATGGCAAGTGCTGCCCTGTTTTTCCATATTCTCAAATTCTGATCCTTCTTATTATTCACCAGTACTAGTCTCAGCTGTTAATAACAGGATTAGAGGTTTAATTAAAATATAATTTTTGTTAGTTTTATTGATTCGAATCCTCTGAACTATCGACAGCCTATATTTGAATATCGAACATCCTGCTGAATTGTTGTAGTATCCGTTTTGTTTTTTTCATAACATTCCGCTGAATTATTGTAGAATATAGAATGTTATTATTGCTGAGTATAGAACATCCTCTGAACTTCACATCCTCTGAATCGTTTACAAAGGAACACATCAAAATGTTACAAAAACGGCAATAAGCTTTATACAAATTGCTTGAGGAATATTTTTTTTTTCGTCCAGAATCTTATTGTTTGTTGGTGGTGGAAATTTTGATCTCGATGAACTAAATAGGGTATAGGAAGCGGTACCTATTGACAGCCCGATAGAGTTGTCTTTGCGGAGGTGGAGTGGATGAAGTTCTTACAGAGCAGAACTGGATGGCAAGTGAAGAATATAGGAAAAGGTACTTATTTTTATTTTATTTATGGAATAAAATAGACATACACATTCTGTATTTATATTTATCATATCTGAATGAAGTGAAGATATGTGGAGATCCATGCTGGAATTAGGAGAGTTCATGGGGATGCTCATATGAAGGAGTGGGTAGTGGCTGAACCTGATACCAAGATCTTGCAGTTCATAGAGTTTGTTGTGTTGGCTTCTATAATGAAGAGTTTCACTGGAATTTGGGAGGCCAGAAAAAGAGAAAGCAACCTAGATTTTTATCCTGCTAGTGTTATCAGAGCGACGTCATGAGGTTTTTGGTCTAATAGTTGTACTTGATCTTGAAACCACTTGTCCCGAAGTTTGGAACAGGTCTTATTCAGCTAAGCTCATGTATCGAAACATGTCTTACTCAGCTAGCTTGGGGGCTAGTGTTTGTTTCTGATCCTACCAGTGTTATCAAAGCGAGGTCATAGGCTTTTTAGTCTAATGGTTGTACCTGATCTCGCAACCACTTGTTCCGAAGTTTGGAACATGTCCTATTTAGTACTCAGCCAAGCAGCTAGCTTGTTGGCTAGTGTTTGTTTTTTATCCTACTAGTGTTGTCAGAGTGAGTGAGGTCATAGGCTTTTGGTCCAATGGTTGTTACTTGATCTTGCAACCACTTGTCTTGAAGTTTGGAACAGGTCCTACTCAGCTAAGCTCATGCATTCAATATGTCCTACTCAGCTAGCTTGTGCGCTAATGTTTGCTTTTTTTTTTTTTTTAATCTTACTAGTGTTATCAGAGCGAGAAGTTTTGGTCTAATGGTTGTGACTGGACAGTTCATTATCAGAGTGAGGAGTTTTGGTCTAATGATAGGTGAGCGACAGTTCGTTATCATTGTCATCTTCAAGATGCAGGAATAGTCTGGTGGTTGTGCCCACCACTCAAGAAAGTGGAGAAATCTATAAACATCAACCTCCGAATAAGTGTGTGACTGGAAGAGCCACGGAGGATAACAGTGGGTTGGCCGTAGAGATGGGTTTTAAAATTTTGTAGGGAGAATATTTTTGCATTATGAGTTTGAAAAGCATAGAGTGAGAAACATGACACCAAGGGATGATTTTATATCGTTATTTAGAGCTTGTTTGCCTCTACTTTCTAAAATTTAGGTTTGATTTCAAAATTTAGGTTTTACCATAAAATTTAGGTTTTGTCTAGGTACTTATATTTTTTAGAAAATCTATTTTGGATATAAAACCTCAGTTTGAAATTTAGGACCCTCTCCTAATAAATTTTCTCTTTCCTATTTTTTCTTTTTCTCTTTTCTACCTATTTTTTGTCTTGGAATCCATAAAAGCCAAAACTTCCCAAACACAATCACCTTTTTAAAATCTTAGTTTTGCCTCGGAATCCGTAAAAGCTATTCTCCAAAACCTAAATTTTACCTTGGAATCTGTAAAAACTATTTTTAAAAGGGTCCAAACAAATCCTTTGTAACAAGAAGTTTCCTTATTTTACAGTAGTTTTTCCATAATATTAAAATATTATATATATATATATATATAAAGTTCCCAAATATTTATGATATGAAAGGGGCCTTAGTTTATTGTTTTAAAATGTGCATGATCTCATCATCTTTGAAAATTTAAAAGAAAGGGACGAGAAATCAAACACAATCAGTGTGTGTGTGTGTGTGATGTTTAACCAAAACAAAAATAGAAAACCAGAATGAAATCCAATAACACTTTTGAGGAGCTTGCTTTAACCGATCAAGCTAATCTCTCTTTCTCATGCCTTCAACTTCAACACAACTATTCTGAGCTTTCCAGGGTTCACAACTATATATATATATATATATAGCTTACAGCTTGCGTTTAAGAAGAACAAAGAGCATGACTATTTTGAGCTTGCCAGGGTTCATGATACCTGGGAATTCTAGAACTTTCTGAGTGAAGCGATCAAAAAGCTCATCAACTATTGCTCCTCCAAAGTGCTGCTTAAACAAATCTTCCATCACAATCCTATAAAGGGAAACGAATGTGTACACATTTGGAATTGCATAAAAATTCTCAAGATTCAGTGCCTCCATTTTCTCA
>JANTPZ010092682.1:0-20520 GCA_025593235.1 Vachellia pachyceras
TTTCCGTTGCCCGAATCTACCCGACCTGAGCTTGGTTGGAAGAGGCAAAACGCCAGAGTTTCCGGTCTCGGGTCGCTCTGGTACGCGAAAAACGGGTAGGGATTGATCGTGAAGGGCGATTTGTTATCATTAAGAAACGCCAGCATCTGCTTCAGCGTGTCTCGGAGTGCCGGGTCGAAGGCCCCGGATGACGGCGGATCCGACTGGGTCAACACCGCCATGGAATGTACCGTCGACACTTTGATCTTGCCGCCGCCGAGCCCAGCAGAGTTGAGCCCGTTTTGGACATTCCGCATTGCCGGAAGGAGCTGTGAGATCAAACCCTGGTCACCTGAAGTCATAACCTCGTTACCTACGGTGATCAGAGTGATGTTGCTGGATGGGTAGAAGGGCTGCACGTTGGTCTTGACCCATTGAGTCGCCGAGTTAGGATCAGAGGCCAGGCTAGGAATGTCGCCGTTACCGGCGCCGATGACGATTCCGATTCCAGAATTTGCGAGGGCTTTGATGATCGCAGGATCAGCGCCGTAGAGCCGGACTTTGCCAACGGTGGTGGTCTGGAGTAGCTTCGCTGACGCTTCCGGTGGCGGAAGGTTGTTGGCTACCTGGCCATAATTCACGCCGATGAATGGTTGCGACTCTGCGAGAAGGAGAAGAAACAGAGGAATCAAAACCCAAAGTTCATGAGAAACGAAGCTGATCAAAGGGTGGTGTTATCAAAATCTAACACAAGATCAGAGAGTCGTTCATTGCATATGGCTACAACAGGTCAAAATCCAAGAATTGTTTTAAGAACCGAAGTTATTTTCAAACTGTAGTGTTACTTATAACAGAAACACAGACTTTTTCTTGCTTAATCCACTAGAAATCCAGAACGAATGAATCGATTCTTCCATCTGGCAAATGAGAAAGCTAAACGCAGTCACTTTGAAGAAAACATCTAGAAAGAAAGTTCCAAGAAAGCGGAACCACTTTCCTGCAATGAGGAGGCAAAAGCATTGATCTCAACTTTCTCGGAAAACAACGAAAGCTTAAAAGGGAAGATCCGGGGGGGGGGAGCTAACCAGCAAAAGAAAAGGCGAGGAGCAAGAGGGAGAGGCAGAGGAGAGTGGTGGCCATGGCTTGGGGAGCTTAGGCTTCAGTAGCAGTAATTTCGAGTTGTGAAGTAGATAGATGAGATTTAAAAAGGAAGACGAAAACCGAATCCAACCAAAAGAAAAAAAAAAGCAACGATTAATTAATTAAATACATACAATTCAATTAATTAAAATTAATATAGCAGGAAAGAAATAGCAGAGCGGGGTTATCGGGACGTGAGGACGGGGAAGATGACGCAATGCAATTGGATTTATTTAAAAACACAATAAAGAAGTACTTTTACATAAATCGAGATAAATATATAAAAAAAATTATATCGTTTTGGGGAAAAACACTGTTAAACGTACTTTTAGAAAGTATACAAACTTTACAAAACAAGTACTTTATCGTAATATTATATATAAATTAGCGAAAACTACTCCATCCAGTTGCTAATTTAACGTACTAAGTTATTTTTAGACATGTTTTCACCAGTATAATTAAAAAAAAAAGTTATTTTGACCAAAAAAAAGGAATATTAAGTGCCTATTTGAAAAACCGAATAATCAATGGCCATAACGCATGTTGAAAAATTAATTTTGTCCAAAATGTATTTTTAACATAATGTATTTATATTTGGGTAAACGTTATATTCAAAATGAATTCTACCAAGAATGAGTTTTTTGTTTAAAATGTATTTTGAAAGAATAGGTTACCAAGCGTCGAAGTCTGTAAGCTAGCGAACTTTTAAACTCAAAATACTTTTTTACAATAGGAGGAGTTGCCAAACAACCACTAAATAACTTATTCATGGGAAGAATACGTGGGAAAGATGAAAATGTTAATTATCCTTCTTCAGCGTCCAACCACAGTGGTGTCCAAGCTACTTTATTCCCATTCATCCCCCACTCAAATAAACAGTACTGCCCTTCTGATAATTTTGAATCTCAATCCAATATCAGTAAATTTACATTCTTTATCAATTCATGATGCGTTTTGGTTCCATCGTTTTTAATATTGTCATCCCAGATACTTTTCCAGATTATAGTATCATATATATATATATATATATAAGTAACTACGTAATCCGATTCGGTGTTTGTAGCTGTTCTTCCTAAAATTAGTGCGCCTTATCTAGTACTCAAACTTGAGAGTTAAGGGAATCTATCAAGACCTTACACCACTAGACCAACTCTATATTAGTTTTGGGTTCCATTTTTTATTAGAAGCACGTGAAAAACTTCTACAACTACCGCAACAAAATTTGTAGCTGTTCATTGTCATCAATGCGAGAGACAGAGAGTAGATATATTATTACGTTGTGATGTCCTGGTCTCATAATTATTCTGAGATGCAATGTAGGAGCGAAAGTGTGAGAAATATAAGGGGGACAAAGTAGCAGTGAGATACCTGAATCATTATATGAAATATACAAGTCATTTATCCCAAATATTGACGTGTTGGCGAAATAATGATACAAAATAGGGTGATAGTAAGTACAGAGACTTTAAATTATACGTTGCAATCAATATATTATGATGCAATCATACGGAATTTATACTTAAAAAGGTCTTTTAACTGAACGTCCAAAAGTTTTGGACCAAGATATGAAAAGAAAAGAAAAACTAGACACCTAAGAAAAAGAAAAGAGAGAGACGTTAACTGAATTGATCAACTTTGACAGCCAAACACTACAGATAAATAAAGCCTTTGGGTTTCCAGTAATCGAATGAAGCCCAAGAACACAAAAGCTTAAGATTAGGGTCACAGGCCACTAACTGAAGCCACACAGGCAGCGATCCATGGAACTCCAAAATTGCCACTCAGCTCCAGAGTGGGAAGCTGGAGTTGTATATAAAATGGTCTTCCTTGTACGCATGAAAGAACTGTTGGGACAAAGAATGCTCCACCTGAAACGGAATTGGGAATTCATGTTCCTTAATTGCCATACCATATTCCACTAATAATATCTTCTTTTTGGTAAACAGTCCCGCTAATAATACCACATCAAGACAACTTATCCCCTGTCCAACAGTTTTAGGGTTTAGGAAGGCATGGGTTATCAAGCTTCCAATTTGGATCTTCTCTATTCAGAGAATCTTGCATTTTGATCCTCAAATGCTTCAAGTCTGAGCCTGTTACTTTTATCGGAACGCTAGCATGCCTTTCATTCCGGTGGATATGCAATTTTTACAATTCTGCCCCCTCTTCCGACCCCGCCTCAAAAGTTTTCTTTCAACTTTCCTTCTTTTCTGTTGCTTCTATTATTCTATGCCTTTAACTTTGGGGCCATGATTGATTTGATTTTAGTAAATATAAGTAGCATGTTATGTGATCTAAACATCAGCAAAATCAAAACTATCTGCTTTCAAGCAAATAATAGAACTGCAAAGTAAAAACATACCCAATCACCATCAGATGTGGAACTAGGTACCAATACATTGATCTCGCTTCACTTGGCTGTAGATATGGATGTTTCTACAGAATTTTTGCTCAGAAGAATATGGCAGCCAGTAGTGTTGTCCACTGATATTGTTGGTGCTGAACCCTATATAAGTGAAAGCAAGCATGATTACAACAAAAGGGATATTGGGTGCACCCAGTCTTCATTCATTAACGTTGAGGATCAAGCCCTCCTCTTCATCTAATAAACTATATCGTTATCAATAATAAGATCACTAAATCTATTTTAGGCATTGTAATCCCATATCATATACAACTTGATGGATCAGAATAAACGAAAGATATGGAAGGAAAAAGATGTGGAGTAGGGCTACCTGACACTGCACCTCAACTCCGTTACAATTTACAGTCTCCCAGGCTGCAACCACATCCTACGTTTCATACACAGAAAAATGAGCTTCCCTTTCCCCCAATATGAATCTAACAACTGTTATTATCAGATCTCCTTTTCTCATGCTTTGCACTAACCTTAAATAGAACTCCCATTTTTATGCATTTGTCAACAGTTATATTGTTGATCTTCCCTGTAAATTGTTGAGGAATCAGAAGTCTCCAAGTGCGTCACAGCAGATTCCAACCTCCAAATGAGCTTCGCCTCCATGATTTAGAGTCGGTAAATCCTTCTATCTCTCTCGCCCCCCGGTGAAATGAGAATGGAATTGAATCTGGTGGAGGGCCTGGCCGTAGAGGATTGACATTTGTATGGACCTTTTTGTTGGTTAATTTTTCTACTTGTATGACATCTTGGTATAACCTTTTTTATTGTAAATTTTCTTAATAAGAAAAATTTGCAATAAAGTCTTAAGTAAGAGAATTAATGGATAAAAGGTTCTAAAGGTTTACAAAATTATCATAAGGTTTTAGAAATAATTGTTGAGTTTGTCATTAACAACTTTACCAGCCTTCATTAACAACTCCAGCAGCTACTTCTATGATCTTATGGTAATTTTGTGAATCTTTGGAACTTTTGTTCATTAATTTTTCTATTTGGGACTTAATTGTAGATTTCCCTGCTAATTATACATTTGGGTGAGACGACGTCGTGTGATGAATACTGAAAAGCAGTTGGATTTGGCGCTTTCAATCTCACTTTGCGCGCGGAATTGGACATGCACGTGTCGCTTCGTGATTGAATATTGGCTCACTTTGTGTGTCCAGGTCCAGACATTCCCAATTTTTGTATGTTTAATTAATTTTTGTGAAACCACAATGCATGTAAAAAAAACCATTTATTGTGATTTAATTTCAAAGATTTAACAAAAAAACATTTCGTCAATCAAATATAAGCTTTTTTAAGAATAAACTAGAAGTATCTTTACATGCATTGTATAAGTTGCATTGTTTATAATCTATACATAGGGCAATTGTTATGAATTTCACATCGCCACAAATAGAAAAATAAAAACAAAAACTGATTATGAGAATTTTAAATGTAAGATTTACATGACGGTCAGAGTAAGAAATAAGAAAAAGAATCAAGAGAAGAACAAAATACAAAGTAAAATTGATTAAAACTAGACATAAAGCTTGTTTGATAATTCCGTTGGGAAATCGGACACAAATTACAAGGTAAATATGTTAGAGGAATTTTGTCTCAGTAAGCGTATGAATGGATTTTGGATACCCAAACGGACTATCCAAACAAGCCTATAATATGCAATAGATAGATACAAAAAGCAAGTTGCTTGCTTCAATTTTAAAGTGAATTGTAGAATGGAAGTATGCAAATACCAAACATGGGAAAAGGGCCTGAAGTAGATTTTTAGGCCTCAAGAGTTAGTGTGGATCACTCCACTGTGATGCCAAACAAGCCCTTATATATGTTTCCCTCTCTCACCAATTGATCTGAAGTCGTTTTTTTTTTTTACAAAAACTAGTAACTCTTCATATGATGATGGCCAAAAATAACAAACATAAGATGGTGTTACAGTTCTAAAGCAAGCTATGAAATTTAAATGTTCAGAATCTGCGTGCATGCGTGTGTGTGTGTCAGCCATATTACAAGCAATCATCGCCATCTTGATCTGTCCACTGATTCCACATGCCTTGGTGGATATGAGATTTTGCTGGAAACAGCGGCATGAGAAGGCACAGGATCTCTCTCTCTAGCTGTCCGAAGTTCCTATAGAACAAGTAAAATCCTAATTAACTATTTGGTGAAGTTGAGGTTAATGACATTAGGACTAATGCATAGTACTTACAGAACGAAAGGGGAAATCATCTGCCTCAAGCATATGAACTATTTGACTCATCTTAGGTCGCTTACTGACATCCATATCTATGCAGCGCAGACAAACCAGCAAAGCCCGCTTCAGTGATCTCGGAGATGGCTTAACCTTGATCGAAAGATCTACTAGCTCATCACCACGACGACTTGCCACCATTCCTTTGAACCAGTCAGCCAAGTTCATCTGAAAGCACATCAAATGGAAATGGGAGCTAAGATTCCATAGTGCTCTTCTGACAACTCAATGAAAGAAATTTGGAATCACCTCTGCCGGTGATCTAGAATAATCAATGGGGCTTCTTCCGGTGATGATCTCCATCAGTAGAACTCCAAAACTATATACATCATTACCTTCATTAAGCATGCCCGTGCTCACGTACTCGGGCGAAACGTATCTGCGAAAATGATGTGAGCTTAAATTTAAGCCTAATTTGACATGCTTAGAGGTTTCTTTATGACCAAGGTGATGTAAGGATTTTAATTATAAAATGCATTAGAAACTTGAGGTAAAAAACAACCCGAATGTCCCCATTACACGTGTAGACACGTAGCTTTTCTCGGATCCTAAGAGTTTGGCCAGTCCAAAATCTGATACCTTGGCGTTCCATCTTTTGTCGAGAAGAATGTTACTAGATTTCACATCTCCGTGAACAACTTTGGGTTCTAACCCTTCATGCAAATAGGCTAGCCTGTTGCATATATAATGTAAAATCAGACACCAAAGTGAACAATCAGGGAGCACAATAACATATCTGTTGAGATTGTCATTTTAATTCTAAAGACAAGAACCTCAAAGAACACAAACCCTTTTGCAGTCCCTATGGCGATTCTCATTCGTATATCCCACGTTAAGGGGCTAGCAGGCCCTATCTCACCATGCAACCACTGCTCCAAGTTTCCATTCTCAACATATTCATAAACAAGAATCCTGAATGGTAGACAAACCAGTTATGAACGAACAATAAGCATGTTTATTAATAATGTTTATCAAGAACGTGTGGACAGAATAGTAATACCTTTGAGCATCTTCTACACAATATCCTATTAAACCCACCAAATTTTTATGCTTTACTTTTCCGATAGCTTCAACCTCCGCCTTAAACTCCTTCTCGGCTTGACCCCTATTTACAAGACAACAGAGCTAAAGCACATGAAAATTTAGGAATTCTTATAAGGCTTTCAGTGTTTGATAGATCATCCAAGTGTTAATAATTTGCTCAACTTATTACACTTTCCCTTTCTGTTTAAGAGAATATGAAGTTATGAAGCTATTAATCAATGAAATCCAAATAAAGACGGTAATTCCTTCTCCTCTTTTAGAGCGCTAATCAGTTTCATGAGAACCAAGATGAATCGCTATCTTTGGTTTTTTCTAATGGTAAGAGTTAGCATTTTTTTGACCAAAAAAAAAAAAGTACCAAGACGCAAAAGCTGAGATAAAGCAATTCCAATTCTAAATGGTATAATAAAATAAACCAAAGTTGAAAGTTAAAAAGAAAAGTAACTATACACAGGCCAAAACGAAGAAGAACAAAGCAGCCAATTTCACTTCTCCTTATACCCCTCAAAGCAGATGCCAGATCCCACGACTGGTCAATCCATTTCCTTTTCCTTTTGGTGACTAAAAAAAATCTTATAATCAAATTTCGAGAACAAGTGAATGTGACAAACGCAACGGACCATGAAAATTTTCTCCTATAAATTGTGGATTTATATGAGCAAGTCCAAAGAAACAAACATGCAGTAATGCGAACAATTTAGGAAACACAAACATATTATATAACCTTAAAGGCTTAAACTGTAAAATTTAGAAAAGAAATTTGAAGAGGAAAATTAACAATTTGGTCGGTGAACTGGTATAATGATAGGAATGTACTTAATATGACATTTCACCTACTTGTTGTTCAGAAGTTTCTTCACAGCAACAACAGAGCCATCTTGAAGAACTCCTCTGTAAACAATTCCATAACCTCCTTCTCCGATCACATTCTCGTCGGCGAATCCACGTGTCGCAAGCTTAAGCTCCTCCAAGCTGTACCAACGGCCCCACCCTATCTTCAGACCGTCGACGACATCAATCTCATCGTTCCTCTGTTTTTCTCTCCGGAATCCAACATTGATCTCCTGGTCTTCCGCCTGCTTCCTCCTCAAATCACGACCTCCAATCTTAAGCCTTTTCTCTTCAAGAAGATCCAAGGCTTCGACCTCCAGGATCTCCTTGGAGACCAACGGAATGACGCCGGAGCTTTGGCTGGCTAACGTACTGGTCTGGGTCGAGCTTCGATTCCGGCGAATGCAGAGGCAGATCAGAAGCACCAGAAAGACGAAGATGAAGAGGAAAACGCAAATAACGATGTAGAGTTGTAAACCCAGAAAAGGTGTGGTCTTGGTCAGTTCATGCAGAGCAAAGTTGGTGGAGGAATGGTCGGAGATGGTTGACATGGGTTGAGAAGAGAGAGCTAGAAAAGTGGCATGGGATGTGTTTGGTTGATGAGAAAATGGCAAGGAAATGTTTGGAGTTTGGAAGGGCGAAGAAGCATTGGCGAGAGAGAGGGGAGCGTCGGAGAGAAGAGAGCGAAGTGACGAAAGGAAAAGGAAAAGGAACAAGCGAAAGGGAACAAAGTGAGAGTTTTTTTTTTTTTTTTTTTGCCCCGCCAACAAGACAAGAGTGAGAGTTGGGTTGTTCTTTTCCGGGTTTGGTACTGCAAGACTACCAGAGGATATTACCAAAATGCCGATTTAAAACTACAATTTATTCTGTGGGATTTTTTCGCCATGTGGTGTAATTTTCCTTTCCATTGAATTTTAGTACTCTCTTATTTGTAACAAAAAAAACTACAATTTAATTTTATAATATCCTCTATTCTTTAATAATGAAAAATTAAATAAATGATACATTGTTTTAAATAAATTATAATTGTGATTTATAAATAATAAGTCTTTACGTATGTTTAATGATATGCATAAGGCATATTTAAAAGCTTTAAATAAAAGTAAAAAAAGATGGCAAAACAGACCAAAGGAGAGGTTGAAATGTAAGTGACACCAAACTAGGATTCGGATATTAATGTTAAATGTATTCTACAAATTTTCAGTGGCGAAAGCAGCAAGTTTCTTGAAACATAATTCTTCAAACATCCTTAGCTATGTATATTCATTTATTTTGAAATTTTTTATGTAAATCTATATTTATTTAATATATATTGTCATTAAAAGACTTATTTTAAATCATTACTATTATTCGATCCTAACGAGAACGCTTCAAAATTTGACGTTGAAGCCTTGAAAGAGTTGCCTCAACTTATGTGACACACAAACACTCTTGGTCAAATGTTATTAATCGGTCATTTTCACTCTACTCATTTGACTTCATTTTTCCATACATTACTCAAATATAAATGTAATATGTATAGGTTGTTTTGCATTCACAGCCAAATCAAACTTGAGACTTAATGATTTGAACCCATGTTCATGAATCCGGACAGGCCGGTTCGAACTGGCGAACCGGCGTCCAGTCCGATCCGGGTGATGGTTTGACCCCGGTGTGGTCAAACCGGTTAACCCGTTCTGACCCGGGGTCAACCCGGCAGGGTTAGTGGGTTGACCGGGTTGAACTTTTTCTTTTCTTTTTTTAAATTTTTCTTTAAAAACAAAATAATGATTTTTTACATTTGTGAAACAATAAAAAAAAATAACTCCTTCCCACACAGGCATGTTGTCGCGTTTGCATCTACTCATCATCTTTTTAATTAGCTTTTTAAAAAAGGATAAATTATTTTAAAATTTCAAATTTAAAGGTTAAAAAATAAAAAAAGAACCCGTACCATATATATTCTAATATTTTGTTAAGATAGATATTTCAAAATTATAAATAATGTCAGATGAATATATAAGCTACAAGCATATGATTAGTTTAGTAATTATTACTTTATTAATAATAGAATTTACTACTTTATTTTTGGAATTTTCAATTTTGGATAGTTCGACTGTGTCAATGTATTACAAGATTTATTTTTTTTATTCCTCACCGGTCTGACCTCTGGTTTGACTCCGGTTTGACCCACTGACTCTTAACCCACTGCCTTATCCGGTTCAGTCACCGGTCCAGTTTCCTGTACCTTGATTTGAACTATTCAAACCTCTTTTATCATGACCAAATGACCGGTAATAATAGTTCTTTTCTTTTACTCAACATGTATCTATGAGTGCTAAGGCCTTCCGTCTAAGGGTCAAAAGTTTGTTTGGAAGTTATTTTGAAAATAACTTTCACAAATTCTGAGGCAAAACCTATATTTTAAAAAGTAATTTATATTTGGAAAGTTATTAGTTTTTACGGATTCCGAGCAAAAAAAGTTGGTAGGAAAGAGGAAAGAGAAAAAAATGAAAAGTAGGAAATATGAAAGAGAATAAAAAAGTATGAGAGAGGAAATAGAAGAAAGAAAACGTAGGAAAGAGAAAAGAGAAAGAAGGAAAAAAGTAGGATAGATGAAAGATGAAAAAGTATGAAAAAGTAGAAAAGAGAAAACCTAGGTTTCAAACTGAGACTTTGTAACCAAAATAGCTTTTCTGAAAATTTTTTGTACTTGGACAAAACCTAAATTTTAAAACCAAACCTAGAATTCATGAAGAGGAGGCAAACAAGCCCGAAATCAAATATAATCCAGACATTTATTATTTTTTTTATTCAAAAGAAGCTCAAAAGCCTAAAAAAATGAGTGATACTCGTTCTATTGGAGAATTAAATCTCATACAATCATTAATCAATGTCATGTGGGAGAAAAAACGATGTCCTTAAATAATTCAGATAACTCTCAAATAGAGAAGATATTGTTAATTAATCCCTGATAAATAAAAATAATATAAGGTAAATATGGTTGAACTGAGTCTGCTTTCAAGTGGGTTAATATAGCCCTCCCAGCCAAAATAGATTTAGCTAATAGGTTTGCCCTTTTATTTTCTATTCATATTTTTAACTTTTTATTATTTACTCCCTTTGGGTCTTTGAGAATTAAGAAGGTAATTACACGGTTGATTCATTTAGACAATATAATTAGGAGTTCGTTATATGACTAAATATCTGATTCTATCGTTGGCCAAAAAAAAAAAAAGAGAAATCTGAGTTCTTGTCATAGTGTGTTTGAATGAAAAGTATGATAAAAATAAATATTCCATCTTTAACATTGGTTCCTCATCCCTTTGTTTAACGAACCCCAAAGATCTAAGGGTTGTGATCGTTAAATATTTAAATATAAATATCTGGCCTGACGTTTGACGGATATGGGTGATGAATCTAAGCTCTTGAATAGACTCAACGTATCCTTTACCCCTTATTTGTATGGAAAGAAAATGAGGGAGGAAAGAAAATTGAGAGAGAAAACTGAAGGAGAAATGAGTTTTCTTCTGTTTGGATGGAGAGGAAAATGTGGGAGAGAAAAGAGTTGAAGAGAAAATGGGGTAAAATTTTATTTCAGCCACCCGCCCTCATATTCCACTACTCTCTCTCTCATCCGATATGCGCGCTCTTTATTGCAGCCATTGTTATCACCTCTCCGTCGTCAAAACTGTATCGCCTGCTTTTGTTGCAAACTAGAAAAAAGCAGCAGCAACGCACATGCTTCCTTTCTTTTTAGCTTTGTGATTTTAATATTGAAGTCCATAATCAGATATTAATACATGATTACTTATTAATTAGTTGTTAATTGTGTGGAGCATTTATTTAGATGATATATAGTCATAAAGTTAGATGATATATAATTTATTTATTCCCTTTTATTATTTTTAATTTAAAAAATTATCCACTTCTTTGAAAATATTTTTATATATTATATTGCTTTAAAATATAATAATATGAAAATATTTCTTTAACAAATAATATGATATTTAGTGATAATAATATCAATTAATTTTAAACATAATATATTTCTATTAAAAAGATCTTTTAGTCTTACACCCAATTGCCCATGTCTTTTCTTCATATTTTATTTCGTCCATACAAATAGAAGAGGTGCACGTTTGTTTGATGTATTTATCTTTTCTATATTTGTAATTGATTGTGGAGATAAAAAAATGATTTGGAAAATTTCTTTAGAAAAAGAAAAATTCAAAGAAGTGAATAAATTGATGCAACATCCATCTGGTTTGATTAATTAATGACAGTGTGCTTTGAAAATAATTAACTCTCACTTAAAAATACGTTTAACATACATTTAATAGTATATTTTTAAAATGAGATAATCTTCATCACGTATTTACTTTGATTTATGTAAAAATAATTCTCCACTGAGGGTTCCCGGTTTCTTTCCGACTTCGACTCCCGCTCGACGTTCATCCTGGTTTCATGCCTTATCCGTTTCTCAATCATTAACCCAGAAAACCTTCCCGCCCGATCTATTTTCCTTATTGAATGGAGAGAAAATGAGGGAGAAAAGAAAATTTGGAAAGAAAATGTTCCCCTGCTTGGATAAGAGAAAAAATGTGGGAGGAAGGAAAAGTTGAAGAGAAAATAGGGTGTGGGTCCCACCACATTTTCTCTCCAACTTTTCTCACCACACATGGAGAAAAAATGGAGAGAAAACTCTTTTTCCTTGTATACCCACGTCCTCTTTTATCACTTTTTCATTCTAACTAAATAAGTTTAACATATAATTTTTTAAAAATTCCCACTATGACTTTATTTTTTTACAAGAATAGATTTAAGATATATTTTAGTAATATCTAATTTATTTTTTAATTGCTTACTAAAACTTCACAACTTTAAAAAATATTATATATTCTTATCTAAGTTATTTTGTTTTAAAATATAAGAACCTGCAAAAATATATTTAATAAATAATTTGATTTTAAATTATTTAATGATATTAATGTTAATATAATTTTTTCATTATCATATTTAATTTGATATTATACTTTATATATTTTAAGGATACTTTACTTATTACTATTTATTAAAATATTTTTACTTAAAGATATTTTAATCATTTAACCATTTGCCCATTTTCTTTCCTCTTTATTTTCTCTCACCCATCCAAGCAAGATAGGTGATAATATTTTCTCCCCACTTTTCTCTTCTCTCTATTTTCTCTCCTCCCATTTTCTTTCCTCCCAACTTTTCATCTCATAGAGCCTACATATCTTTCTTCTTTTTTTTTTATTAAATTCGCCTTTGAATCTTCCCTATCAGTATCACCCGCTCAATGACTTTCGGCGGCTCTAAGAAGCGCCACCGCACCGCCGGACCCACCATGGCCGCCATCTGTCCACAATCGCGGTCATCGACTCATCGCTCTCTGACAAAAGCGTCGGCGAAGTAACACAAACCCGACGCCGTACCCCAAACGACACTGCTGCTGCCGGCACCAATAACATCTTTTTTAACGACTCTTCTACCGCCACGTCATCCTCCGCCTTTTTGTTCATTCCGCCTCATCCACTGAATCTTCATCCGATTCTCACTCTTTCGACCATTCCTCCACTTCCGTCTACCTCCACTCTGACATTCTCCGCCGTTCGAATTACTTCTCCGCTCTCTTGTCTGACCGATGGATGAGCCAGTCCAAACCAGATGACTCCGATAACTTGTTTAGACTTAATCTTAGTGTTCCTTCTACTCCGGGTTCAATTCAGTCCCATCTCACGGTTCTTGAATTGCTCTATACTAATGATTTTGCTAATACCATTAACAGTGCATCTACTGCTCTCGATCTCCTTGCAGTTGCCCTCGAATTGTTGTTCGAGGATTGCATTCGTTCATGCGTTACTTTCCTGGAAGCAGTCCCTTGGACGGAAGAGGAAGAGAAGAGAGTTTTGAACTTCATCCCCTGTCTTAGTGGAGACGAATCGAAGGAACTTCTTGCGAGGGTTTCCCCAGTAGGGGAGGATTCTTGTGAATTAATGCTTGAAGGTTTGATACTTTCGGCCATTTACAATTATCAGAACATGGCATATGTCAAGGCTTTTGTTGCTAAGATTTTGAGGGATTTTTCTTCGAGGGAATCGGCCAAGAGGGTTTTGGAGAAGGCATTTAACATGAGTCTAAAGACAGTGAAAGAGTCCTTAGAGGAGTATTCCAGCCCTGATTTTAGGGGGGACCATAATGAAACGGAAGCGATTCAGCGGTTGAATTTGCATAAAGCGGTGACAAATGGGAAGCATCTTCTGTGGTTGGTGGAGAGAATGATCGAGCTGAGAGTGGCTGATACAGCAGTCAAAGAATGGAGTGAGCAGGCTGCGTTCACTGCTGATTTGCAGAGGGCTTTTCGGGATGATGCCTGGAGAAGTATTGCGCCGGGTCTCCCTGCTGTTATGCTTCGTTGCACTTGCAAGTTAGCAAATGCAGTTGCTGCAGGAAATATTTTGGCTACCAGACCGGTATATTTTTCCGACCTTCAGGGTTCTTCCTCTTTTTCTATTCTAAGAATCTATTGCACGGCATAGTTTCAGGGATAAGAACCTCGCTGCATCTGATCAAGTGACTTTGCTTCGAGGATTGTTTTTAACTTGTTTATATTTTTTATCAAGTCCCATCTTTGTTGTCTTTGACATGTCATGACTCTCTGACCCTATTGGTGTAGGCGCTACCATGAGGCTATGCTGTCAATGTGCTCCATTTTCAAGATTGAGCAACTAAGATCAATAGGAAGTCGCCAATTTTTAGTGACTTGGTCATTTTAAGCGCCATTCTGTGGTTTTCTTAATCTAATGATCTCAAAAATCTTTGCTTTTCCTATCGTTAGTAGACCTATGCATTCTATCAGATCCTTGTTCTTATTTAATGGTTAAGCGCATGGTCCTGGGGGTTTCTTCCTACATGTTGATAGTTGAATCACGTGCAAATGTACATGCACCTATTTATCATTTTCCAAATTGAAGAAGACTTTCGAAGATTTTAATCAGCACACTCTATCCTAAGCTTGCAGAATCTTCACTTGAGTAAAAATGAAAGAGATGTTGGGTTCCTTTGCTATTGGTAATAGATAGTTACTTTTGAATGCAAACGGTTATAAGTGGCATGGATCAACCATTGGTGCTCTTAATATGGCTTTAATTTACTTAATATGTTTCTGAAAAATCAAAGGATAGAGACTGATGCGTGTGATACAAATATCTTACCAAGACTAAAGAATGAATAGATTCAAAACGCAAGTGAATCTGTAGGCATGGTTTCCCAACTATTCATGTGTTTTATTTCGATGAAGAACACCACATCTTGAATCTTTAATCTTGTGTAGATGAGTGGAAGGCCATATTTTTGTTTATTTGATCTTACAACTGCCTGAGGTCATTATAGTTTTTGGCCCCTATTCTGTTGTACTTTCACGTGTTTCAATGTCCAAAAGCGATACCGTTTTGCATGTCAATAATTCATATAGGCAGCACTAAACTGAAGTGCTCATGTATACTCTCATTGTTCTGCTCAGGTGAGAAGGAAACTTGTTGAAGATTGGCTACCTGTTCTAGTTGCATGCAAAGATAATGTTGCACCAATGTTACCCATTAACAAATCATTGTATGTGGAGCTGGAAGAAACATTCTTGAGAATAATCTCGACATTGCCCATGTCAGATGCTCAAGAACTGTTGCAGCAATGCCTCAGCTTCTCAACCCGAAATGTTGAAGACTGTCCTCACTTGGTGACTGCATTCAACACCTGGTTTCGACGTGCAGCCCAACCCTTGAAACCAGATCAGTGATGGATAAATGAGGCAAATGTTTTTGGTGTTTTTTTTTGTGTGGCTTCTGGCCATACATCTTTCACACGTACATGAATGTTCATAAAGTTTAAGATGTACATAATGAAAGTAACAATCTTACAGGTGATATGCAAGCCCTAGAACTTTGGCTTTGCAGCCCTTGAAGCTGCACTTGTATTATTGTATCTGTATCATTTGGTGTATTGATCTCACGTGAGCACCCTCAGTATTGTTCGGGTTTTAAGGTGTCACAATGCTGGCGGTTCGGTTTATTTCTTGTTTTTTTTTGTCTTTTGATTAAACAGTTCGGTTTATTTCTACGGCTCCCCCCTTGCCCTATGCAAAGAAAACTGAAATCAGTAATTTTGAATAACATTGACTTAAAAGAGTATTACAAATAGTCTCAAAGATACTAAAATTTCCTATGAGATCATGGCTTGACTTGGCAAGGTGATTTGGAGTAGCATTTTACTCCCTAGCCCTTAGATACATGATTTAAAATTACATTCCAATCTTCATACTAAGAATCTGGTCTCATTTCTATAATATCTTTGAAAAGATGAGTGCCTACACATCCTCTCATAATCAAGTTTATGGCTTTAATAGAATCTGAGCAAATTTCATTTTGCCCAAGGCCTCTATTCCATAACAGATGATTGAGCGAACTTCACTAGAATCTAAATAGATTTTAATGACTGAGTCGATAATTTATTGAAATTATAAGAATTAAATTAATCTTTCCTTAAAAAATAGATACTTTCTGTTAGGTTGCACAAGAATATTTATGAATTAAATTACGTATCAATTAACATTTTCCTTTCTCTTTCTTTGAGTGGAAAAAGTATTCTGACATTAATATTACTTCCGATTTTTAATAAAAGAGCTAGTTAACTTTTTAAAAACAATTAAAGAAGCAAATTAACTAATTTACTTATTATTTTTTTAAAATAATTTATCTAACTTATAAACTGATGCATAATCTAACAATACACATAACTATTTCAGAATTTATATTATAATTTAATAATTTATTTTACTTTTTTAATCAACTGACTCTTATATTAAAAAACGTATATAGTATTCAGAAAAGAAATAGACAAGATTTAAATATACTTTTTGGTTCTTATAGTTTACCTGGTTGAATGTTATATTTGGTTTCCCACTTTTTAAGGTCACATGCAGGGAACACCGACTCACTTAAAATTTCATGCAAATATGTCAAGTTCAGTGCAATTAAACAAATTTGTAGATGTAGAGGCGGTACAAAGGCAAAAGCTGGTTAGCAAAAACTGTATCTCTTGCACCCTGAACTGTTTCGTAATAATATGGTTAACGATTTATGGATCATATTACGATCCAAAGTAATGGTTTGTAAATATAGTTATACACGTGTCATTGTTTTTCTTTTAAACAAAAAAAAAAGAGTTGGACTTTTATGTGCTTAAATGTTCAAGGTGTTAATTCAAGCTCCAAAGGAATCAACTTCAATATTCTTGCCGACAAAATGACACAATCTCCAGATGAATTAGATGTTAATTCATTTCTTCATTAATTATTATTACAATCAAAGCAAGAAATGCTTAAACAAAGAGGAGCATCCCCAAGAATACGAGCAAAACCTATTATCGTCAGAGGAAAAGGATCCCATACCTACAAATAAATGGAGACGTTTAATATCTTGGGCCACCAACTGATCCACATTATAGAGAATTCGAAGAGTTTTCACAGATTCTATATTGACTATCGAGCTTGTGTAGAAAAAGGAGTTCCTCCTTGGTTTGTAGGACAGACGTGAGCCGACATATACTCGGATGCAACCCAACTAAGATTGAAATGACCGACCGAATCCTCTAATCTTTGTCACCGAGGAACTGCAAAGTCTAGATATATCAATAGAACAAATGCATTACAATCACGAGAAGGAGGTAAAAACTAAAGCTGCTGAGCTTAAAGGAAGTGTTGTCCTCAGTAAACTAGAAGGCAAAAAGAAGGGAGTTTTAACCATGGATCAGAAGGGTAGTATCATGGATCAGCAAATGATCAGATTCGATTATGCCCCCAACGCCAAAACAAAGTCTTGAAAACACTACAAAGAGGGCATCCTTGAATTTAAAATCTTAGTAATCGAGACATCCAATCAAAACACTCAAAATATACTTATTTAAGGAAACAGGTCACATAAGCACGCTCCTACATATGAAGCCCTTCTGTAATGCTCCTACAAATGAAGCCCTTCTGTATACTGTACCTTCTAATAAAGGGTTAGACTCCAATGAATACGCAAACGCTATGCCGTTACATCTACAGAGTACTGTGTGCAATGAAAGATTCATGTAAACCAGCAAATAGCAGGGAGGCATGTGTCTCTTCATCACATTGGCGGGCAGGATAATGGTGACAATTTCACTAGGAAACAACTTATGGTAATATTTGTTCAATTGGATTCCTAAGTCCTCCTATCAAAACGTTATAGCCCATCAATTAGTATATGGATAACTAAAAAGTGCTAAGTGTTTCTACCTTTTCCAGTTTTGTCACAATCCCAAAGACTACTGGACAAGCTATAGAGCAACAGACAATCACAAATCATATCAAGTAGAACAGAGAAGGAATAATTTTGATTTCATCATAATGTAACACTGATCCTGATCAAGTAAATTAGATTCATTCTTTATTGACTATTTGAATAAAGAAAATTAAGTTTTTATACACAGCCTACGGATATAATCAGTATTAAAGAGGAATCACCTTAGGATTCCAGAGATCGGGAACAACATCCACACAGTATAAAGTGTAAAAGAATAAAAAAAGAAAAGAAAAGAAAAGAAGAATGTATTAGAAGCAAATCAGTAATCTTCTTTTAGCCAACTAAAAGAAAATCTATTACACAAGTCTGCATGCCTTGCAAAATACAACGGCTCGAATTCCAAAATTAGAGGTTCTTTTTCCATCCTAAGGTAACACATAAAAGACAACCTTCTAGACTCTTTTTTATTTTTTCTTTCATCTTGAATAGATCCAGAAGAACGAAGACCTGTCACAATGTTTTATGAAGTCCTATACAAGAAGGTAGAAGAATATGTCAGGATACACATTAAGCGCGATATAAAAAAGGCAATATCACAGCTGGATGACTGCTGCCTAGCAGATGGTAAAAGCAACAGGGGCCAACCCGTTTTCCAAAAAAAGGGACTGATTAAGCTATGTTTGAAATAAAAAGGAACAGATTGTATCTATAAATGCATAAGAATTAATGGCAACAGAAATCATGTATTGAGTCAAATTACATTACAATCAGGAGCAAGAACAAGATAACACACAGAAAGGAAAGAAGTACCTCGAGAAAGCGAACTCCAGCAACTGGAATCGACGGCGAGACTGGAAGTAAGTCTAGCATTTGCAATGGCACTGTGAAGAGGCATCGTGGACTCGACGCTTCCAATGACGGACAAAATCCTTCAAAATCAAAATAAGAAACAAAATCATTGTTAATGCAGAAATTTAAATCTATATGCTGCATCAATACATCGCACTCTTAAGTCTTGCTATCATTTTGCACTCGTCAATTCAAAAGGGACAATAATATACACACACTACGCATCTTTCTCGTTGCAGACTCATACAAATGAGGAGGAAAAAAGTGGAATCTGGAAACAAGCAAAAGTTTGGAGTTGAATTTGAGGTGGCGTGTACCTGCAAGTGCGAGGAATGGCCGATGCTAAAGGGGAAGAGGAGAGTGAATAATGAGACAAAGGAGAGAGGGATTTTTGGGTGAGGATCTTGGAATGACTGACGATGGACCTTGAGGTCAACCTCGATGCTGATCTACACAAAGAAGCCATCGCTGCTTCAGCAAAGGTCTGGTTCGTCAGTGAGCGAGAGATCTAAACCGCGGCTTAAACCCTACCAGATTGCGCCTTTAAAGATAAACGACGTCGTTCGTAATGGGAGGAAAATGGCTCTGGTGAGAGAGCATTTTATATTGGAAACCTCCTACTAATTAGTTACTTAGCCTCCCGATGTGCGTCCAGGGTCCCATGGTCTAGTGGTTAGGACATTGGACTCTGAATCAGTAACCGGAGTTCAAATCTCGGTGGGACCTATTTTTTTATATGTCTCACTGTCCAAATCACGCGCTACTAGTCTCCGTTTGTTCTCCCACTAAATGGTCGTTAAGGCGTGAGAGAGCGGTAAATCAACCATAGACCAAAGATGTGCGTACGCTTTGAAACATCAGAATTCAGAAACAAGTAAATATATAGTCAGTGCTCTTAATAACATTTAGCCAAGTAATGGATCCAGGTCCAAAAAAATTGGTATAAATTATTTTCTTCTCATTTCTCATCATTCTTTCCTTTTGTTTGCCTCCCGCAATCACAAATCTGATCTGAAAGGAGAAATCTGATTATTCCAATCTCCATGAGGACCGGAGTACAAAGATGCTTTGCAAAAAGGAAAAAGAAAGAATTAATTACAAGGGGGGAATATGTGGACTTCTTTTCTTTCTACACAAAATAAGCAATCGAAGAGAATCCAACTGCACTTGGCCTTCTTGCTCTCCCTAGCAACCTTTCCACCGGAACCACTGAAAAAACAAGACGATCCCCACCATAAAAGACATCATCGTGATAAAGTAACTTAAACCTCACTTTGTCTGCAGAAATTTACGATATGTGCCAATTCCAAAAAAACAAAGAATGAGATGGCAGACAGGCATCTTTGGACCAGCAAACCAGACCAGAAACCCTGCTGAGTCATCAGTCTTTGACCCTTCAGCTATTCCTGCCCTGGCCTCCCTATGTCCTGTATGTTAGATGGCTCAGGGAATATATCATTTGACTGCCGCCTCCGGGATGATGAACCACCGCCATTGTGGCCACTACCCTGCGAGCCAGTAGTTCCAGAATGCTTTAAACTACTCCCTCCTTCTTTGGTACCAGAAACTGCTGGGATTGCTGTAACGTCCGATGAACTCTGACGCCAACTACCAAACAAAGCAGCATTCCAGGAGCCTCTAGAAGAGGTTGCTCTAAGCCGTGAAGAACCAGCACTTTCTTCCCTCAC
>JANTPZ010092683.1:0-15909 GCA_025593235.1 Vachellia pachyceras
AAATTCAAGATGTGAAATTCAAATTTTGCAATTCTGATTTGACAAATCATATCCATATAATTAATCTAAATAGTGAGCCAACGAATTTAATTTATCTTTATAAATTAAATCCGAATATTAATGATAGTTATTTATTTATCAAATAAATTAAATACTAACACATAATATTATTGTCATTTCGAATATATATAATTCGAATAAACCCTAGAATTAAAGCTCTTGTTGGGCTGTTCTTGCGTGCGACCCTGTAGGCCTATATGAAGTTGGCAGTGGGCTAAACTCAACATTAGCCCACAAGTCGTAAGCAGTTTCTAACAAGACATTACAACTACCCAAATCATATAGTGATCGTTAACACGACGTAACCTTTTATGCAATCACATCACATCCATTTTGTCACACAATATCTTGGTCAAGGATGAGGCATGGATGACGTCATCCTCCTATTCCTAACCATTATTTTCTCGATCCCTGAGTAGTCTGATCAAAGAAAGGAAAACTCCTTTTCATTACAGTATGGCCATACATTTCTGAGACTCACTCATCGAGGGGCCCAGTAATATCTCTCAACTAATGCGAGGGACAAATTCCATCTTGATCGCTCACATTCCTCCACATGAAAACCCTTAAGCCTAATTATAGCCTTTATCATCACCCGGTCAAAGGTGATTTTTGACTAGGTCAAAGCTTAGTGACTTTCATGCATGAATCCATGATGATCTCAGGTCAAAGGGCATTGTGACGTGATTCAATATGAGATAAGCTAATGACTTAATCTATGCAGCTTTCTCATAGGGAGTCAGTCCAGCACCTTGTACTCTTACAAGTGCATATGACTTTGACTCATTCTCCATACCTTATTAAAGTCATATTGGTCTTATTTTATCTTTATTCCCACATAGATAACCGACCAGGGACATTTAGGACAATATTCATAATTTTCCCATGGATGCAATTATCATAATAAACATGCGAAACATATGATAATTAAATGGAGAAAATAAGTTAAAATAAATAATGTGTGAGGTACAATGATTGGCCCCTAGGGCACAATTTCCAACAAAACTAACTCATAAATCAAGGCTAACACACTGTGTTAACCAATTTAGCCAACAATTTACAAAAGACCAGGATATGTAAACCCAAGGCTCCCTCCATGAACTGCAACTGAAAATTCAAACCCATGAGAACACAAATGAATTCAACCATACAAAATTTTGATTGATAGTAGCAACAGTTTGCATCCTACTTACTAATAATTATTCTGCCAAAGGTGCAAATGTAATATCCCAAAGTTCGTGAATGGAAATAAAGGCCAAAATGATAAAGTATGAAATGATTTAAAGCCCACAGATAAGAAAAATGAAAATCGACTAAGTCCCAAGTCTTGAGAATTCTAAGTAAAAATGACTAAAGGGCAAAATGGTCATTTGGCACAAGTGACAAGGGTAAAATGGTCATTTTGATTAGAAAGGCCCAGGGCACAAAATGTCATCAAATAATAAGGAAATTTTGGTAATTTGGTCAAAAGTTCACCAAAATGTCAAAGTTGACAAAAAATGTCAAAGTCAACCAAGAGAAAAGTTGGACTTAAGAAAGAGTAAGGAATGGAATGGAATTTTGACAATTATGAGAAGGTAGAAAGGTAGTGGCATTTTTGTAATTATGAGCAAAGTATAAAGAGTAATGGCATTTTCATAATTAAGGGATTTTGGAGGTCCAGACGACCGAGAAATAATTATTTGAGGTAGCAGGAGTCCCCAAACGTCAGAGACCCAAATTGAGAAAATTTTAGTTGGGTCCTAAAGTATTTAATAAAATTATTATCCAGTATCCGATAAAAGTAGTTTCTTAGTTCGAAGGATAAAGTACCCGAAAATCCTAGGAAAAAGGATTTTCTTAGAAAATTAATTATAGAAAATCAGAGAAGAATTTTGAGGAACAGAAAAGAGCTGGAGTATCAGGGAAAATTCTAGAAATTTTTCAAGCCCTAAAGTCAAATTGACCACTGGACATACATTTTACAGTGTTTCATCGAAATCGAGGAATCCTGACTAATTATGAGGAAAGCCCGGAGTGCCTTGGGAATTGGAAATGATGCCACCTAAGCAAGGAATCCTAGGGGATGGCTCCACATAAGAGAGAAAGTCTCCAGAAAAGTAAAAAGGAAGTTATCCGGACAAAGTTAATTTACCGAAGTACGTGTAACCGGATCAAGTAATTGGATAGTAATGGAGCTAGTTAGCCCAACCAAGTCTTGCAGGAGAAGCTAGAAATCACTTTTTGCTAAGCAATAAGCACATGACAAGTGGCACAATTACAACCAAGTAAATCAAAACTTGTTCCCCAAGATTAAATCCCAACCACTCATTTTTCATGAGGATTCTGTAATTAGCTAATTCCTCTCTTCTCTCTCCCTCATTTCCACCACCTCTCTCCCTCTCTCATGGTCTAGAATTTCTCTCTTTCCAAGCTCCAAAACCGCCACCTTCAAGCTCCCAAGAAGAAGAAGAGAGCTCACATCAAGCAAGGTAAAGCCCCAAGCAACCAAATCTTCATCTTTTCTTAAGTCTTACAACTTCTACTACCTTTCTATTGGATTGATTTATTGAATAAGCCTATCTTTTTGAAAGATGATGGATAGGGTTTCAAGATATGAAAATGAAAAGGAGAAAGTTTAAAGGTAGTAAATTGTTGCAAGCTCTTCCTTGAGTAGTAAAGAGCATTTTGATGTATGTATTGATGTGGTTTGGTTGTAGGTTGAAATTTTTGAAACCCTAAGTTAAGGGGGGTGTCATCCAATTTGGAGAATGATGGGGAAGATTGTGTTTGAGCTATATGATGCATGGTTTGAGAGCATGAATATGCAAGAATACATGATGAAAAGATGAAAAATCCAAACTCTCCTTCGTTGTTCTGTTTTTCAAAAATTTGAAAGAAATAGAGGAGTGAGATTTTGATGATTCTAATCTTCCAATGGCTCTAAAATGATGTTTTGTGTAGGGTAAAAATAAGGAAGGGATTTGAGAAGCATTAGAGGCCATAAAAGTCAAGTTTGAACTTGTAAGGGTCTTGAAAATGCAAGAGGAAGCTTTGTTGCGTTTTTGCAAGTTTTCTTGCTTTATGATGGTTGTACATTCATGTGGATATTATGACATGATATTTAGGAATTTGATATCTTCAAGAGCACATTCAGAAGTGATCCAAGAGAACTTTAAAAGTTCAAGTAAAAAGGGAAGCTAAGCTAAAAAGGTAGCAAAACTACTAATCTACACTTATGCTTTATGAAAATTAGTTGTGAATGGTGCTTGAAATTTTATGATGATTACTGTGGATGATTTGTGTATGAAATGTGACTTTTGTGCTATGGCCATATGCATTATAAATTGTAGTTTGATAGGTCACATATTGTATAATCATACACTTATTTTAAAGTTATAATATGCACATTCACAATTTTGATTAGTTAGTTTTGCTATTAGGATTCCCAAATCTCATTACCCACCAAATAACCATGTAGGTGGAAGCTCAAGCAAGGGTAAGGAAAAGGTTATTGATGAGTGAAGATGATTCTCTTGCTTGAATGAATTTTGTGTAAATATAATGAGTTGCTAAACTGTATTTGAAGTTATTGTGATTGTAACCCCTAAACCTCTACTTGAAGTAGTATGTGAATATGTGTGATGATGCATACATGGAAATGGCTCAAAAGTGCAAAGGAATGGTAATAAAGTAATCATGCATGCTAGGGGTGGGTTAATGAACCAAAAAGAGGTTTTGGTGATCTTTCAGAAAAGTTGGTTTTCAAAGTAAAAGGGTTCCAAAGGCCTTGAAAACTTATCTGTTTTCAATGACGATGGAAAATAGCAAACGAGCTCCAATTAAGCTGAAAATTTTCAGTTAAATACAGCACATCCTAAGCTTTAAATGGATATAAAGTTTTCGAAATTTGGATGTGTAATTTAAGAGATATGATTTTCCAAAGTTAAGGGAAAAATCTGAAAAAACTGGAAGTGATCATTTGAACAGTGCGTGTTTTCGAAATAAACTGATTCAAATGGACAAGGTTTTGGCCCAATGAGTATTTTTACCTATATTTCACTTAATAACCTAAATTTTGAAATTGGAACCACTCAATTTCGATTTTTCTAGAATTAATTATGATTTTTCAAAGTTGGTCCAGAAATCTGGAAAATGGGCCAGTGAACAGTAACAAAGGTTTTTGAAATTTTCAGATTCACTATTTTGGCCAATTTTTTATATCCAAGGCCCTAGAGTGGTTAAAAAGTGATCTAATATGATATATATGGGGAAAATAGGAGGTGTCACAGGAAACATGGAAGCAAGACTGGTTGTGCTGAAGAAATTATAGTGGCAGGGATTTTTGAAGGCATTGATATAAACAATTGCAATCAAAGTGGCAACGTGATCTGGTGGATTATAGAGGCTACAGATTTTGTTCACGTGTAGAGTTCCAGGTGATACAATGGCTATAGTTGTTATGGTGCGTTTTAGCAACTACTAACACTTGCCATCATATAAT
Organism: Vachellia pachyceras; assembly: GCA_025593235.1. Lineage (NCBI taxonomy): Eukaryota > Viridiplantae > Streptophyta > Magnoliopsida > Fabales > Fabaceae > Vachellia > Vachellia pachyceras. Next base: position 4,544 of record JANTPZ010092683.1, read on the forward strand.
TATTAGACATATTGCATGTGAATAATACTAAGAACTCATCCCTATGTCGACCCTTGCATCTAACAAGGTAACTGAGGAACTATCCAATTTCAATGGTAAAATAAATTCTTGATGCAACAACATATGGTTTTAACCATCCATATAATAATAACCTGCTTGCATACACAACGATGGAGTTATAATAGTATACAAAGGAACAAATATTATGCACCAGAAAATAATCTTTGCTTGATTCATAATAGCATCAATGAAATTCAACGGGTACAACTCTCTTCTTACAAATGACCATATGTAATGCTCAACATCATTAACTCTTGTGCAAATATTCTCCCTATACAGAGTATTCTCTACGTTTCCATGCAAATATGACCATATGTTATGCGCAGCATCATTAACTCTTGTGTAGTTCTCAGGCTTATACATAGGAAATTAAAGCTGAAGATCAGAAACACGGTAAAAGGCCTAGAAAATCCGTACACCAGACGACAGAGACAGGTAAAAGAAGCTTGTATTGCGCAGAGCTTTAGCTGCGAGTGGCCGTAATACAAAAATCACACAAAACCATAAGAGAAAAATTCAATAGAGAAATTGAAGGATTAGGGTAGAAATGAACGACGGACCAGCGACGACGGACAAGCGACGAAACAGAGAAATTGAACGATTCGACATTGTAGGCACGATGGACCAGTGACCATGCGGCATCCAAGCAGACGAAATCAACTGGGTCAACGGGGTTGGCAAGTTTCTGAGACACCATAGCGAGGACATCTAAGCTTTGATTTCTCTGGTCCCTTTGGTAAATTTTTATGGCCCTCTTGCCACTTTAATTGCCCAAAATAATTTAAGGTTACTCATTTTTACTTAATCTCCTTTATGAAAGTTGCTCTAAATAATTTTATCTTTTTAATTATAATGAAAACTACTCCTTTTTACTTACATTTTTTCTTTTATTCTATTCTTTAATGCTACTCTACCTTCAAGTATCGATGCATCTAATAAGCAACAAATTAAGTAAGCAATTCAACTAGAGAAGATAACAATTCAACCAAATAAACAGCAGCCCCAATACTCACTAGCAATGTCCTAACTTCTTTGTGCAAGCACAACTTTCTGAGGAGGCTAAGCCTAGGAAATATTCCATTTAAGTCCCTCTTATCCTTCAGAAGCCGTATCAGCCCAAACAAGAGGCTATGGCTCGCAATAATCTCAGAACGATAATCATTCCCCTTAATGAATGATTTCATAAGTCGAGTGCAATTGATTTGGTCTCAATTGAACCCTCGTTCAAAATGTCCAACATTAAAGAAAGCTTTACATGTTGCACTAAATTCTTTTTTGATTCAGAATTAAGGGTCAGACATACAAGTATACCTATGACCTTACAGCCAACAGCATGGGAAGTAAGGTGAAAATGAAATCGATGGTTCTGTCAAGAGAGCTCTATTTCTCCAAATCATTGAGAGCAATGAGGTCAATGTTGTAATCGGCGAGACCCTAAGCTCCGATGATGAATTTTTCCTTGTCGGCATTGCCAAGGAAAATCGACTTCTAAGATTCGCTCTTCATGAGACATTCATTAATCAAGTCGTGAAAGAACACAGAGAGAAGATGGTCGAGGTTGACGGAACCCAAAGCGGAATAGACGCATTGCTCGTGATGGGTCAGGAAGAGGAGGAAGAAGAAGAGGTTATTGGGTGGAATAAAAAAATTATGAAAGGGGCATTTTAGTTCAATATCTTGGGTTCCCTCCAAAGCCTCTGAAATTGGAGGGAACAAAAAGAGAGGGAGGGAAGGGGGGAGAAAATGTCATTTTTATCCCCTCCCTTCCAAAAAATTCAAACCAAACAAAGGAAGGGTGTCATTTAACCTCCCCTTCCCTATCAACCAAAGACACCCTTAGAATATTGATTGTGTTGGGTGCTCCTAACCAATAAATTCCCTACTAAATATGCACCTTTACCTATAATTCTTTTGGGTTATACATATAATAAATATAAGGGTTAAGGTGTATATTTAACAATGATATGTTACTGAAAGAGGGGATTGAACAAATATTTTGAAAGTATCTCAAATACATATTATGGATTGGAAATGTATCAGAAAGAACAACTCTGTTAAAGTTGACTCATGTTAACCGTGTTCTTGTTGGAGTTTGAAAAAAGAAAGACTAACAAATGAGTAGGAAGTGAGTATGAGTTGATGTCGTAGAGTGAATAGGTGATATGGTGTTGTATTATGCCTATTTTGCCAAATCTTTAGCGAATAGATGACCAGCTCAAATCAAACATGATTGCTCACTTGAAGGTCAACCCATATTCTGGTGAGTTATTCACCCTGAGCTCAGTAGCGAAGCCAGGACCTTAGAGCAGTGGGTTCAAGTTTTTATTTTCAAGCAAATGACAACAAGCTTGCTAGTATATATAATTTGAGTGGTTTCAAATCTTAAATATCAGTGGGTGCATAATAAAAATATAAGTTATTTACATATAACAAGAAAATTTCAGTGGGCGCATTTGCCCACCTTAGGAATTATGTGGCTACGAGGTCATCTCCAAGCCATATCTCATATACTTGGGGTTCTAACCAAACAGAAGGAAATCATGAGATGTGGGGATTCTGTTATCGTTTCCTACAATGACGCACGATTTCACAATTACGAAGAACTTTGTGGTGATTCTAGACCAGCAAGGAGTGTTCAAGCTCCAAGAGATTACCTACGGCAAGTCAAAGAAATCAGAGTTCATCCATCCCCCTGCTGACACGAAATATGGCTCTCCTTTGTATCTTTTCTTGCAATACATGTATTTCTTCACCTCCTCTAAAAATAAATCCACCTTCATGAATCCACTCACCCTTGACCATGGCTCTGCTATCGATAGATAAGCGAATTGGGATTTCGTCCCCAGTTGGTTCTAGTTCACTGTTCCACTTCCAAGTTCATCTACTCCAAGATAATTTGCCAGCATGTTGACTGGCAGGTGATGAGATTTAGTTTGATTTTTGACAACATATTCGTGAACTTTTCTTCACTTTCATTTAAAATGGAATCTAGCGATGACATGCAAGAGTCAAGAAATATGATTTCATTCATCTCTGGTTCTTCCCAAGCATTCTAGAGATGAAAGCATAATGCGTTTGGGCACTCAATCCAGATGATATCCAATGAGTTCCTTGCATTCTTGGCTATGATGGAGAAGAATACCAAGAGTGCGTTTTGTTAGCATTAGAACATACACATAGATAAATTAGTACCTTTTGCTGTTCACATTTCTCGACATCTAGGAGCCGATGCTATTGAGCAATTTTATCTTTTGTCTCTCTCTAGGGTTTCTTGCAGTTCACCCTTTTTTCAATCCGTAGATACGTCCCAATGAGCATAACTCTTTCTTTCTTATAGAACTCATGTGTGCCATATTGGATTTTCAAAATCAATCTTAATTGGTTTTGAAATTCAAATTTTGAAATTTGAACTTTGAATTTTGAATTCTAGATTCAAAATTTGAATTTCAAATCTTGAAATTCGAATTTGGATTAATCTAATTTGATTAAATCTGTCTAACACAATGTTATAAAAACCAGACCAGACCAACTGGTTCAAACCGGAAACCGGCCATTAGTCTAGTCCTGTTGAACTTCTGACCCCAGTCAACCCGCCTGGTTGGGTGGGTTGACCCGGTCAGCTTTTTAAAAAAAAATTACTTTTTACAAAATTTATTAGGATAAAGGTGAAGTTGTTGGATTCGAGTGGGATATGAATAATAGAAGCTATGAAGTATGAACTACCGCTTGAGGAATTATAATTTTCTTCATTATTGGAAGGCATATATACGTCTGAAAGAAAATAGGGGATGTTAAGATGAATGAAGACAGTAGGATCAATTATAGTTATAAGATAAGACAATTAACCTATAATATCCACCCTTTTCTGTAAACCAACATAAAGGCCAAATCGATAGTTATAAGATAAGGCCCGTAAATAAAAGTACAGAAAAAGGAGATGTTAGTGGACTTAAGAGACCTTGGTCAAATTAGTCCTAATGTTTTGAAATTACTAAGAATGTAGGCCAGGGACATAAATGTCATTAAGTATAAAGACCAAGGGAAATATGATCATTGGATAAAAAGGGTCAAACCAGTAGTCAAAAGTTAAGTTAGAGGCCACGGATAGAAAGTACGGAAATAGTTGATGCTGTTTGGCCGGAAGTTGCAGAATCAGATTCGGCCTGGTGGATGGAAGTCGGTAAAAACTTTAAAGTTAAGCGTGCTTGCCTTGGAGAAATTTCAGGATGGGTGACCCCCTGGGAAGTTTCCCCAAGAATCAGAAACCAAAAGATAAAGGGCCAAAAGGTCAAGGGCAAAATGGGAATTTATGAAAAGTAGACTGTGAAAGGGCATTTGGTCATTAAGAGAAAGTGTAAGGGCATTTTGGTCATTTGACCAAGTCAAAGTCAACATCAAAAGTCAAACAGTTGACCAAAAACCAGAAAAATTCATAGATGTCGAAAAGATAGAGTAGAACTCACTGATTACCAGAAATTTGACCGATTGTTGAAATTCAGTCTGGACAAGAAATTATGAAATTTTAAAGATTGGAGGTTAAAAATATTTATTTAAGGTATCAGGAGTTTCCTAAGACCAAAAAGCAGAGTCTATAAAAATTCAGTGGAATTTATAGTATTTTACAAAATTATTGCCCAAAGTACGATTAAGGCGATTTTCCCGAAAATCCCCAAAAATATAATTTATTACAAAAATTAATTTGGAACAATTTAGAAGGTATTTTGGGAAAAGATGAAGTTCTAGAGAATCAATGAAAAATGTAGAAAATTCCAAGGCCCTAAAATGATTTATTCTAAAATTGTTCATTTTCAGGAGTTTTCGACAGGATAAAATAATCCTGTTAATGTTGGATGGATTAAGGGACAATTTGAGGATGATGATTTGAATATATTTAAGAGGGAATTACGGAGATTAAATGAGGAAGAAAACATCTGCAGAAAAGTAGAAAAAGATTTACCGGAATAGAGTTATGTTTACAGGTAAAAAGTGTAATCGGTAGAAGTAACCGAATAGAGTTTGGTTTGGTTAGTGTAACCAAACCCCAAACAGATTTTTCCCTCTCCATGTGCAGCAATGATGACTACTTTTAAGGAGCCAATGAGAAGAAAGCAAATGTCATGTGTGTGGCAAAATCTAAACCCTTAGATCTCAAGATCACATCTTAGCCATCCAATCTTTTTGGGACTTTTTATAAATATGTTTTCCTCTCTTCTTCCACCCACATAACCGACTTTTGCTGCTGGAATTGAGAAAGGAAGATGCCATTTTTCAGCCATGGAGAAGAAGAAGAGCTTGAGGAAAATCCAAGGTAAGAGAAGTTACTACCTTATGCTATACATCAAATTCTTCCTCTCAACTTCCTCTACAACTTCCATAGATTGAAATTCTGATTTGGGCTCTCTTTCTCAAGTTTGGATACCTAGGGTTCTTGAGAACAAAGTGAGAAAGAGAGGGATTTGAACCACTGATTGGTGGTAAAAGACTCCTTGTGTTGTAAGGAGTGTTTTGGTAAATATATTGTGGTTGTTTGAGTTTGTTTTGTGCTTTTGTAAATTTGGGAAATCTTGAAGTTTTAAGGGAGGAGCTGCCCAATTTTTAATTTGATATGGAAGAATTAAAATCAAGTTATACCATGCATGAATATGAATTTGGGAGCAAGAATCAAATGGTATAAGTGATGAAAGTTGAAAAACCACATTTATGGATATTGTGTGTATTTCTCGTCCAGACCTGTTTCTTGAGGACTGAAGTTTCTTTTGATGATTTTGATGCTTCCAATGGGTTTAAAATGAGTTTTGTGTAGGATAAAGGTAACCACAAGTTTATGGAAGCATTAGAAAATCATAGAGACAAGTTTGGGGTTTTAAGGTTCTTAAAGTTCAAGAGATAGTATCAAGGAGTTCTACAATGATTTTTGTCTTGGTAATGGCTTATAATTGATGGCCATAATGTTGAAAATTGTGTAGGCTAAAGTTTGATGCAAGAGAGTGATCCCCAAAGCAAACAAGAGAGCATTCAAATTAAGGGGAAATTAAAGACACAAGGTAGCAAAACCTTCTAACCCTAAGCTTAATTGTTTTGAAAATGTGTATGAATTATGCATGACTTGTATTGAAAATTTGTGATGATTGAAAGTGTGAATATGTGCTTTTGTATGCTATGGCCATATGCATTTCATTGCTACATGTTGCACTTTTATGATTGAAAGTTATCATGCAATTTTATGTGTGTTAGAAAGTTTTGCTACTGGGATTTCCAAAAATCTTACCCTCCCCCATTAACCATTTTTAGGTGGAAGCTTCTCAAAGGGTAAGGAGAAAATGAATGATGCTTAAAGCAAGATTTGCATATGTGTAGGAGTGTGGACTTATGTTGTAAACTATACGCTTATTGTTTAAGAATTGTAATGTGATATGTAAATGTAACTCATGTCTGTGTAATGGACTCATGATAAATAGTGAATGCCCTAAGAATACCTAATCACAGGTTTAGAAATGAATATGATGGTTTAGGAAGTTAAGATGGGCTGAAATTTGGCCAAGTGCTGGAAGTAAAGTTGGTCAAACCATCTACTTTGCCCCATCGTGAAATAGAGTAAATGAATTCCAAATGAGTTGAAATTTTACAGAAACATATTTCACATTGCAAGCTTTAAAACAAGCTAAAGATCACTAGAATTGGAATTTTTTACAGAAATTTATGGTTGTCCAAAGTTGGCGAAAAATCACAGAAAATCTTGGGAAAATGGAAAATTACCATATGAACAGTACATTTTCACGAATTAAACTGTACCAACTGAGAAAGTTTCTGTACAAATGAGTATTTTTCCCTCATAAAGGAATTTGTAAGCTTCAAATAGAAGTTAGAACCACTCGCTTTCGATTTTTCTAGAATTAGTTATGAATTTTCAAAATTGACCCGAAAAACTGTGAATAGTACTTTCTTAAAAATGAAAGTTTTCAATTTAGTCCCTTTTAACAATTTGAATTACTTGAGGCAATGAATTGGTTCCAAAGTATTATAATGGAAGCTAAGAGGGATAAATAAGAGGTGTTACACAACCTCTCATATAACTATGTCATGTACCTTTTGGCACATAATATTTCGGTCAAGGATGAGTCATGGATAATGTCATCCTCCTATTCTTGACCAGTACTTTCTCGATTCCTGAGTAGTCTCATCTTAGAAATGAAAACTCCTTTCGATGTAGTATGTTCATACATTTCTCAGACTCACCCATTGAAAGGCCCATTAATATCTCTATATTAATATGAGGGACAAATATTATCTTGATCATTCACATTTCTCTACATGAAAGATTCCTAAACCCGATTATAGCCTTTATCATCACTTGGTTAAAGGTAACTTTGGACTGAGTCAAAACTCGGTGACTTCCATGTAGGAATCTATAATAACCTTAGGTCAAAGGGCATTGTAACGTGGTTACATATGATATAAGCTTATGACTTAATCCATGTAACTTTCTCATAGCGAGTCAGTTCAGCACTCATACTCTTACAAATGCTTAAGAATTTGACTCGTATCTCCATACTTTATCATATTCATAATGGTCTTATTTCATCTCTACTTTCACGTAGATAAACGACTTGGGACATTTAGGATAATCTTTATAATTTGTCCATGGATGCAATTATCATAATAAACATGCAAATGTTATAATAACAAAATAGAGAAAATTCATAAAATATTAGCTTATTTATATTATTATACATGCTCTCTCAATGTACAATTGATATTCTTTATTTATATATATTGTTGTATTATTATATATAATTATACAATGTATTTTATATTATTGTTTATTTGTTGTTTATATTCAATTATAAATTTAAATTGATTTAATTTATTTCATCATATTATTTTTTTAATTAAATGTCCTGTCACCAAAATAATTTTGTAATTGTGATTAAATTACTTGAAGTCGCATCGCTATTATAATGGTTCTTTGCTAAAGAATACCGTGCGTACTAGTAAAAAGTATGAAAAATTATAACATTTCAATCAAATTGTTAAGAATATCAGAGCCCTGAAGGTTGAATGTTCAAATATCAAAATTTGGTAGCTTTTAAAGATTTTTTGCTTTGGTATAGAAAACTAATACTTGAAAGAATTGATGATGTACTAAAATAAATACATAAGTCAGACAATATAACAGTCATGATTACATTATATTGGATATATTGACAACTGAAAGTTGAGCCTTATCATGCTTGTTAAACTAAAAATTATCTCTAATGACATTAAAATTATAAGAAACTGTTGCAATAGGGCTACAAAAATGTTAGGATTATTACTATAATCTAACACTATTACTTATGTCTACGTAAAATTAGAGTTGACTCCATTCCAAAAATTAATGGTGTTATGTTATATTTAAAAGTTTTCACATTTTTAATCTCATTTTGAATATTGATAGGTATTTTTGCCTTTAAAAAGTATATAGTACTGAACACACTTTTAGTAAAAGGTTATGAATATATTGCACATCAATCCTAAAAAATAAATATGATAACTACATAAAATATATCCATCCACTCTTTAATGTAATACATATTTAATTAATTTAATTAAAAATTAGTTGATTAAAATAAAAATTGCATTTTTTCGTAAAATACCATTTTTTTTAAAATTATCTTTGGCTTCAATCATTGTTACAAAAGTAGAACTCACTACTCTATTTAAATTATAAGGCGTTTTTGAGGGAAAAAATGATAAATATAAAATATAAATTTTATATTTATGATAATAAATTAAGGAGAATTGGGAAAAATCCCCCATTTAAAATTAATCAAAGAATGAAACATACTCAGTTATACATGTGAAAATTTAGTTACATACGAGGAAGCTCAGTAGCATATGTGGAAGATCAGTTGACATAATATAAAAATTCAGTTACATATTGTAAAGATTCAATTGCATATAGGTGAAAGGTCATCTTCTACCGTTAATTGCTCAATTGAGGAGTTGACCCAATTCTCGGTAAAAACTAACTCTTCAGGTAAATCTTACTTTACCAGCAGGATGAATATAAAATATAAACAACATCAGCTTCCATTCGGTGGCCCACCTATACATGGAGTAGTCGTTAGGAAATCCGCCATCAGCGTCATTGACCGACAGCTCTTAACCTGCCAATGGAAGGGCCCCCCTACAAAGCTTCGTGGATGTTTCTCCTTCCTTCGTGTCTCTATCAGCTCGTAAAAATGCACAACATCTTAATAACATTTTTTATTTAAAAAATCTACCAAGACCGTCTAAGAGTTTCAATTTTTTTAAAACTATTTTTTATTTTTCCCAACACTACGTACAGTTTTTAATTTTTAAAACTAACAAGACAAACCAAGACAAAAATAACAATTAGGGCGCATTTGGTACATTGGAATTGATTTCGATGGAAATGGAAATGGATATGAAGAAGAATATAGAATTTGAAAGTACGTTCGGTATGTCATAAAAATAAAATCCAATTTTTATTTAAAAAACCAAAATACCCTTTTAAATTAAAAATTAAAAATTAAAAATGTTCATCCCATAATACTTATACCGATTCATTATCCCTGAAATTTAATGCCCAAAACAATCATTACCGCTGCTGCTCATTCATTATCGTCGCTGCCATGGCTGGGATGCTCGCTCATCATCATCGTCGCTGCTGCTACTGCTGATGCTAGGATACTCTTCTTCGTCGCAAGGATGCTCACTTATCGTCATCATCTTCGTCACCACTGCCACTGATGCTAGGATGCTCATCATCGTCATTGCCGCTGATACTAGGATGCTTGTCATCGTTGTCGCCGCAATCATTGATAATAAGATGCTTGTCGTCGTTGCTAGGGTGCTCGCTCGCCGTCACCCGTCGTCGGTGGGGTGCTCGCTCACCGTCGCCCTTTGTCGCTGGGGTGCTCCCTCGCCACCGCCCATCCTCACTGGGGTGCTCATCGTCACCCCCATCGCTAGGGTGCTCGCCCACTGTCGTGGTTTGTGGAAGGAGATGAAAAAAATGGGAGGGAAAGATGGGAATTTCATGGAATCAGTTACATTTCCCTTAATTGACTTTCACGTGAAAACCAATTCAACTCGATTTCCAAGGTGCCAAACATGCTTGTGGGTGGAAATCAATTCCATTTCTATATCCATTCATTCAATTCCATCAAACCAAACGTGCCCTTAAAGACATTTTTAAAAATATCGTGTTTTTATATTTTTTTTTGAAGACAAAATGATATTATGTAAATAAGAGTTTTACAAATTACATAAAGTTAAAACACAGTTATGAAATCTATAAAACCTCGGAACGAAATAAGGTAAAGTAATAGTCTTAGCATCCATGATAGAAATATGATAAAGCAATGCCAATATCTCTTACCAAGTGATTGACAACAAATGAGAGTATGGAGCAGGAAAATGGACGAATCATTTTTTGGCACAATAGATTGTACGAGAACGTTTGGAATTAGCTTCATTTCATAATTAAACCATTTAATTTTACTCTATCGGTGGTCTAACAATGGTAATAGACTAAAGTTAAATAATCTAATTTAAAAACGCATAGAAACTAAGTTAAAAATTGACAAAAAGTGCATCTACTTGCAAAATTAGTTTCCCTTTTTATTTGCTACTTTCGCTAACCATGTACTTTCATTCAGAAAAACTGAAATATTTTTTTTATCCGAAGTTGTTACTGATGACATGCTTTGTTTTTGGGGTCCAGTGGCATGTGTTAATTCTTTTAGAATATTATAAATTTTTTAAATAATCAAAATATTTACTGTAATATTTGAATATAAAATATTCTTGAAGCGAAAAATACATATATTATAATATATGAGTGCCAAAAACATGAGGACTTTCACAACAAATAATATTATAGAAAATTTTAATATTTAAAATTTAATAAATATATATTTTTAAAATGTCGATATCAATATTTTTTAAGATCCTTCATGTGAATTTTTACTCATGGGTGAGCGCACATAGCTCAACTCAGAGCTCAAAGACATGTAGATGATTCGGTTGCATACCCGTCCGATTATAATCAGGTCAGGGGAAAGACGCAATGCACATGATTTGAGAGGGAGCAATAGATCCCAATTGTGAACCTGACGCTATGGGATAGATTCTCGTCTCTTCTAGATGTGGAATGGGTTCATTTGAACTAGAGGGGCCCAACCCGCCAGCCCGCCAAAAGAGGCAGGCCGCGGGCTGGCAAAAGCCAGCCCGCCACCCTCAACCCGCGGGTTAGGCGGGCTGAGCCTGCGGGTTGGCGGGCCAGCCCGCCTAACCCG
>JANTPZ010092684.1:0-17135 GCA_025593235.1 Vachellia pachyceras
GGGCAGCCCGGTGGCATACCCGTAGCCCGCCCGTAATTTTTTAAATGGGCGGGTTTTTTGCTCGCCCGTAACGGGCCACCATTAGGTGGACCCAATCCGGGGAATTTTTCACTGGTCCGGACGGGCTGTCCGGGTTACGGGTTCCGTGCTCTCCCCTATTCTTTATGAGGAATTAACATCTTTCAAAAAACCCAATCTCTGGTGGTCCTTCGTGCAGTAACATATTTGATTAATTTGTTATACGGAAAATTAGTATTTTAATCTTCAACTTTTAACCTAGTTGTAACTCAATCCCTGAACTTTGACTCATGCAACTTAGCGTTCGCTGTCAAGCTTACCGCAAACGTACGAGTCGCAAGTAGTATAAAAATATCGTTCTTACGAGGACTAACGCATAAACGAGATAATCAATGTAATTATGCAATTAATTAGGTTGAGAAAAATCAATTGAGCAATTTATGTCCTAAGTGTTTACTAAATTCAAGAAAAATAACAATAAAATGAGAAAGACAAATTAGAATTTTAATTCAAAGATTAGGGATGCCTAAGATTATTTTTTCACCAATGCAATTCATGAGAATTAAATGCATATAACTCTATTAGTGATTAAATGACATGATATGCTTGTCTAAGGTTCAAAAAGCAATTGATTAAACTTTCTCAAGTCATAATCAAATTAATATCCTTATTTAACATGCACAACCTCTTGCTATAGTTAAAGGAAAATAATCATTATACAACAACCTTAATATGACAATGCTAGATTAATAACTATATCTCTATATTACCAACAAACCATTCATTTGATTATTTAAACTTCAAGTCTAACATAATTTTATCTAAGTCCTACAATTAAATCAACTCTCTCAAGTTTAATTCAATTGCACAAATTAATCTAAGTGGTGACCAATCGATTAGAAGCATTAGGCACAAGATAAAATTAACATATAATTACCACTAATCACCAAAGAGGGAATTATCCAATACAATGATCCAAAATAATCGTAGAACAAAATCAGTTAGCCACTAAACATTTTAACCACAATCGCTAAACAGTTAAGAATTAAAACCATGAAAGATTAAAGGGCATGAGAAATAATGACAGCTACAAAGAGGGACACGCACAGCTGACGTCTTCACACCAGCGACTGCTCCAGCTCTTTGTTCCAGCCCTAGCGCCCAGACGACGCCTTCAAGCTTCAGCTCACAGAGCAGCGACGCCTCCATCTTTCAGCTCAGCTTCTGGTGTTTCAGCTCCCCTGCGCCGTCTCTGGTTTCTCAATCTCCAGCTGTTTCACGGTTCCAGCTCCAGTTGACGCTCTCTGCTTCTGTTTTCCCTGCTCAGCGCCGTCAAAAACTGTTTTTTTCTTTCACCAGTGTTGTGCTGTCCTTTTCCTATTGCTGCTGCCCGTCTTTTTCTAGGTCTCTCTGCTGCTGAACTGTTCCTCCCCAAACGGCGTCGTGCGCTGAATCACCTTTAATAATAAAAATAATAAGAAATAACAAAACAATAAAAATCACATTTATTTTGTTCTTCCCGTTAATCCTAAATGTTTCTAAAATTATTATATTTACAATAAAATTCCCAAATCATGTGATCAATTCCTATTTTATCAAAATCATTCATAAACCTTTTTATTTTGCATTAATAACTCCCCAAATATATTCAAATATTTTTCAAATTCTATTAAAAATGGGGAGGTATCACTCAGTACAGGGACTAAATTATAAAATGGTTAAAACTATAGGGACTGAGTTGCAGTGAGTTAAAGTTCAGAGATTGAGTTTCAAACCAGTGAAAACTACATGGACTTAGTTGCACCTAGCTAAAGTTAAGGAATTGAGTTACAACCGGATCAAAAGGCGTGGAACCAAAAAATTAATTTTCATCTTGTTATAAGCTAAGGCCCCAATCCATCTCATCACATTATCGGCGTGATCGGTGATTACTTTCCAGGAAGAAAATTGTGGGTCTTACATCCAATAGGGTTTCTTAGATTTTTAGTTGCTTTAAAACTTCTAATCATTTAAAAAAAAGAAGAAAAAAACTTTTGTGCTTGTAAAACCATAAGTTCTTAAACAAGGTTCTCGAAAAAATTAGAAAACATTAAACTCTCCTAAATAGGTATATAAAAAAAATTGAAATTTGAGCCACTTGGAGATGTTTTTCATATTTTAAAACCCAGAGACAAGCCCATCCATAACAAAAGGAGAAAGCAAAAAAATTATGAAAAGACTGTTTAATATGAAAAGGAAAAATGTCAATAAAAATAAATGAAGGAAAACAAATAGATATAAGTAAATATTAAAATTTAATAAAGAAATAAAAATAATACTCCCTCTAATCTATTTTTACAAGATCCCAAATTTTGAATTAGTGCAGTCACAAATGCAAGCACATATCAAGATGTGGAGGTATGCTATAAATATCTTGATCTTCCATAGCTATCTCCTATGCTGGCCTTGGACCCCCAGCTCCTCCACCAAGGCCTAGAAGTGATGACCATCCCCAGTCCCTATATATCCCAAGGATCAGACGAGCCCTATTCCCCACAGTCAAATAATGGCCCACTCTAGTATGCAAAAAGGTTTACCGCATATAACGTCAATGGGTTCAAGTCTGCATAGTTTCAAGTGATTAAGGTTCTCTCACCCAAAATTCCAAGGTTTTTGAACCTTTAGTACAAGAAGTTATGCGAGTGACAATGACGGTGACATTCGTTTCTAAGGTGTCCCCTACTATGGAAAATTGGTTGACATCATCTAACTGAATTATCAAGGTCAATTTACCGTCATGTTATTCAAGTGTTACTGGGCAAATACGACAAGTCCTCGTAAAATAACTATAGATGATATGGGTATCACATCTGTGAATTTCTCAAGGCTCATTCACACAAGCGACTCTCAAGACAATGAGCCATATATTCTATCATCAAAGGCACATCAAGTTTATTATGTCAAAGATGAGAATCATAGAGATTGGAGCATGGTTTTTCATCTTAAGCCCATAGATCTTTTTTTTATACAAATGGAAATAAAGAATAGAAAAGACAAAACAAATACAAAAAAGAGGAACTAAGTGACACCTGCTGCCTTCAGAAAAGTAATTGTAGAGGGTCCATTAAGGATGTGGTGTACAAGAGCACTACCAAGTGCTTTATTTGCCATACAATCATCAGCTTCATTTGCATTTTTCTCGATAATTTCCAAATTGACATCCTAGTCCCGATGGAGTATCATTTTTATCTCACTAATCAAGCTTTGTTCCTCATGAAGATCCGATACCTCCTTCTGGAGGAGGCCAAGTATGAAGTCAGAGTGAGATTCTTCACTCCATTATCCCATGCTCTTTTAAGCCCCATTAAGCAATCCCATAATTCCGCAGTAAGCCAATCCTCATGGTCTAGATGCATAATAAAGCCTTCAAAAATAACTCCCACATTCATGAGGATGCCGCCGTAAGCTACGGTATCATAAGCTTAGGAGTACATACCATCCATTATGACTCGTTTGCCATCTAAAGTATTCTCAGAAGGAAGCCGTTTGTCAACTTCACGTCTGCTGTTTAGATTCACTCCACTCATTTTAGTCCTCACGAATAAGGCCCACAAAAAATTTATTTCCTGTGCCTCTCACATTCCAAAAGAGATAATTCATGGGACAACACTATTTATTAAATTGTGGGCTATAAGACCTTCATTTTCATCTATCATCTTCCCCTCATGCGTTTTTGAAAGACTTGGCCTGCTACCATCCCCATCTCTCAACTCATTTTAGGCTTTTGCTCCTTCAAATTCCATCGCTTCCTTATTGGACTCCAATAATCTCAAGTTCTTGGCCAAGTCACCAGAATGAGATGGGCATAATTCCCTCATGTCTGTTAAGGTACTAAACAGATTGGTTGAGGATAGAAAAGATTGTTTATTGGACTTGGAGACACTCGGTCCCATATCGCTTCTCCTGATCCTCGCAGCCCTATTCTCTTTACCGCCAATGGTCACACATTCCTTCCTTCTGCTTACGAGGTCAACAGAGACCCACTTGCTCTTACTAGTAACATCTTTTCCAAAATTTCAGAATCCAAATTTGGCCCACTAGAGAATCTCGCTCCCAGCACATCGTTACTTAAGCTGTGAGAACCGAATCCCCTTTGCTCACTAACGACCGTGGTAACAGGCTTATTCTTCATAATCTTTTGTTAATTACTCATTCTGGTCTCCAACGAATTAGGGATGCTATTTTTCACCGTGGTTGTCGAAAGACCAAGTTCCACACACCCAACTTATCTCGTACCTGTGCATCGCCATTTACGGAGGCTACCGATGTGCCCTCCTATGAACGATCCCGCTTTTGGGATGTTTTCGCCTCGTCAACATCCATCTGCTCACTCTCTTTGTGTACTTTTCCTTCAGCCTTAGTAAGGCCTGACTTGTTCTCCTCTCGAGAGTCAGAGTGAAGCTCTGGGCAGCGATCTGGATAGTGTCCGTAAAGTCCACAATGGAAACAAATGAAGTGAAGGCCCTCATAGTCCATAAACCTCCGTTTTCCAAAAATAGTTACCACTAAAATCAAACGCTTTTTCAGATCTACCTCAACACAAATGCGAGCAAACCTCCCATGTTCCCTTACATAAGTCGTCGAGTCCACCTTCAAATTTTTCTCGACCAAGCCTCCAATTTTCCACAGGATTTCTGAGTTGAAGAATTCTAAAGGGAGAACTAGAATTCGAATCCAAGCAGTAATTTTCCTTTAACTCTCAGCAGTCTAAAGATCAAAATTTGGGCGCCACCTTGAATGATCAAATAATGATCTGCCACCATCCAGGGACCTTCAAAATATACATAATTCATATCCTCCTCGTTAGGGTACGACACCACAAATTACCCGTTATCTAGATCTGTGATTTCAAAAGCTTCCTTTGTTTTTCAAAGTTTGTGCAGAGCCATTTTCATGCCCAAAATTGGAATAGTCTTCCCTGTAACCCCCTAAACAATTTAATTATATATTATATTTAAAATTAATTATGTAACTTGTAATTCCTTCTGATACCATTTGTAATTCCAAACAAACCAGACATTTAAACACAATTAATTATTAAATCCTTAAGGTCCAAGGCATAAAAGTAGTGGATGAGACACCCAATCCACAAACCATTCACAACTCAAAGAATTATTCTGACCCAGGGCACACAACTCACCCACAAGTCACCATTAAAGCCACAAGAGTCAACGATATTTAAGCATCCCCTTAAGCATACGGGTCCATAAATAACACTCAAATGGACACGTAATAAGTGAGAGATACCAAAAGATAAATTGTTAACCATTGATAGAATATCACGGCATAACTATAATGATAAAAATAAATCAGAGTATGGAAGCCCTAAAGTTTGGCAAGATACATTTCTCCTTAAAATAGCTTAACTATTAAGCCTATAGTGATAGCTACTATCAAACTGTTGGCTCCTTCCCTTCACATCTCGAACCACTAAGTTCCTTTAGGACAGAGGATTGACATCCCTGTGAATGTGAACAACCCTCCCAAGTTTGAGAGCGTGGGTACTACTCGAAATCCACCAAGTCAATCAAGTCCAATGGAAGAGATGGGAATAGTTCAAGAGACAGCAGCTATGAATGCAATTTGGAAGGGTTTAAATGCTTTCCGCCCACCCGAATTCGAAGGAGGATTGGAACCTTTGGTAGCTAAAGAATGGATCGATCGATTAGAGACCCTTTTTCTTGCAGTCCCATTCAACTCTTGACAGAAAGTTAACGTTGCAATTGTACTAATGAAGAAGAGTGCTAAGCAATGGTGGGTAAGTGCCAAATCTCCGCATGAACCCGACTTAGAGTGGGATGAATTCAAGAAGAGATTCTTCAACCATTACTTCCCAGCAGCTCTAAGGCAATAAAAGGAGAACGAATTCTATGCCTTCCAGCAGGGTGATCTTCATGAGAATGCCTTCATTTCCCAGTTCATTAATATATCCAAGTATGTGGCCTATGTGAAGGTGAACCCTGCACCTGGGTGGCTCGCTTCTCAATTGCTAGAAAAGGCCAGACCTGAGATTAAACAACATATGGCGGCCCATGAGATTGATGACTTTGAGAAAATATGTACTACTATCATAATGATGGCTAGAAGAATAAGAGAGATAGAGCTAGCTCGTAGAAAGGATTCACACGGCAGGTTCAGCAAGAACTCTAAGCCCTCAGGTGGTGGGCCAATCAGGAGGGATGGTACCCTGGCCCAGGCTCAGGTAGCAACAATAGAGCAAGGAATCACTTTCAAACGCCACCATATTAGAGAGGCCCAACACAAGGAGCCTAAGTCCCTCGAGGTAGCGGAGGTGGTAACCAGAGCTTTCAAATGGGGCCTATTGATGCTGCCCCTAATATGATTGTTCACCCTGAATGCACTCGATGCGGTAGACATCACCCAGGAAATTGTTGGACGTGCCATGTTTGTGGAGAGACCGACCATTTGGCCAGATATTGCAACAAGAATAAGAAGATGGCGCAGACCTCCAGAACTACGACACCAGGTCGAGTATTCGCACTGACAGCTGAGGAGGCAGGGACTTCACCCCAGTTGATAAGAGGTAAAGTCTTTCTACAAAATCATCCACTTCATGCTATGTTTGATTCTGGTGCCACACATTCTTTTATATCATACGATTGTGTTAAGCGGTTGAAATTTCTATTCTCCCGTATGATTTGCATGTATAGACTCCAGCTGGAGCATTTGTGGTTACTACTAAGGCATGTTTGAATATGATGTTTGTATTTGAGGATCGTGAAATGATCATTGATTTGATATGCTTACCATTGAGGGGTATTGATGTTATTGTGGGGATGGATTGGTTATCAGCGAATCATGCCAACCTAAATTGTAGAGAGAAAATAGTTATTCTTCAAAGTTGCATTATATCGCCTGAGAAACAGAGTGTGCCAACATTATTATCAGTGGCACAAGTGGAGAAAAGTATCAAGAAGGGATGCCAAGCATTTGTTGTCTTTTTCTTGGTTCAAGTCAAAGGAAGTAGAGGTATTGATTAGATCGAGGTGGTAAAAGAGTTTCCAGAAGTGTTTCCTGAAGAAGTGACCGGTTTGCCCCCAAGTAGAGAAGTGGAATTTGCCATCGAGCTAGCACCTGGAACTGAGCCTATTTCTAAGGCTTCCTATCGAATGGCACCTTGGGATTTGGCAGAATTGAAGAAACAACTAGAGGATTTATTGAAGAAGGGTTTCATTAGACCGAGTGTATCTCCATGGGGAGCTCCAGTGCTTTTTGTAAGGAAAAAGGATGGAAGCATGAGGCTATGTATCGTATACAGGCAAATGAATAAGGCTACCATCAAGAATAAGTACCCACTTCCAAGAATTGATGACTTGTTAGATCAATTAGTAGGTTCCTTAGTCTTTTCAAAAATTGATTTGAGGTCAGGATACCATCAATTGAGAGTGAGGGCGGAGGACATTTCGAAGACTGCATTTTGCACGCATTACAGACACTATGAGTTCTTAATGATGCCTTTTAGATTAACCAATGCCCCAGTAGTGTTCATGGATTATATGAACAGGATCTTCAGACCTTATTTAGATCAGTTTGTGGTAGTCTTCATTGACGATATCTTGATTTATTCTATAAGTAAGGGAGAACATAAAAATCACCTCACAATTGTGTTACATATTTTAAAGGAGCACAACTTTATGCTAAGTTTTGAAAATGTGAGTTTTGGCTAAAAGAAGTGAAGTTCTTGGGTCATGTAGTGTCGGCTCAAGGAGTAGCGGTGGACCCCAGTAAAGTTGAGGCAGTCTTAAAGTGGGAACCTCCTAAAACGATAACAAAACTGCGTAGCTTCATGGGGTTGGCAGGTTATTATCGTTGCTTCATTAAGGGATTCTCTCATATTGCAATGCCTTTAACAAAGTTGACTAAGAAGAATAAACCCTTTACATGGAATGAGAAGTGAGAGTTGGCGTTCCAAGACCTAAAGAGCATATTGACTACAGCTCCAATTCTGACTATTCCGGACCTGATGTGCCTTTACGTAGTCTACACCGATGCCTCTTAGAAGGGTTTGGGATGTGTTTTGATGCAGGACGATAAAGTTATAGCGTATGCCTCTAGGCAATTAAGACCACATGAGGGGAATTACCCAACTCATGATCTAGAGTTGGCTGCGGTAGTATTTGCTTTAAAGATATGGAGGCATTACTTATATGGGGCTCGGTTCAAACTCTTCAGTGATCACATGAGTTTGAAGTATCTGGTGGACCAAAAAGAGTTAAATAACAGATAGAGAAGATGGATGGAGTTCCTCAAGGATTATGATTATGAATTGAAGTATCATCCTGGAAAGGCTAATGTGGTAGTAGATGCCTTAAGTAGAAAATCAGTTCACATGTTTAGTATGAGGATGGAAGTGAATGGTCTTTTGGAATCACTGTGTCACACACGTGTGATACCTGCAGCAGGTGCCAGATTACAATCATTACGAGTCGAGTTAAATTTCTTAAGGGAAATTAAACATGCCTAGTTGAAGGATGAGTACCTATTGGAGATTAGAGAAGGGTTAGAAGAAGGAGAAGTCAACGACTTTAAGCTAGGAGCCGAAGGTCTTCTATTGTTTAAAGGGAGAATTGTATCCCTAATGATGATCAACTCAAGAGAACAATACTAGAGAAGGCTCATTAGAGCAAATATATCATTCATCCTGGCATTACAAAGATGTATCATGACTTGAAACAGGGGTATTGGTGGAGAAGGTTAAAAAGGGTATGACAGAATTTGTGATGAGGTGCTTGACATGTCAAAAAGTGAAGATTGATCACCAGAGACCTCCAGGATTACTCACTTCCATAAAGGTTCTTGAGTGGAAATGGGATAGCATTTCAATGGATTTCATTACAGGATTGCCACCAACATCTACTGGATACGACACTATATGGGTCGTTGTTGATAGGTTAACTAAGTCAGCCCATTTTCTGCCCATTCGAAAGAATGAAAAACTGGAAAAGTTAGCGCAAAAGTATGTGAATGAGATAGTGAGGCTTCATGGGATCCCCTCAGATATTGTGTCTGATAGAGATCCAAGGTTTACGTCAAATTTCTAGAGAGCTTTGCAAGAAGCTATGGGTACTAGGTTAAAGTTTAGTACTGCTTATCATCCCCAAACCGACGGTCAGACAGAGAGGACTATCAGACTCTTGAGGACATGTTGAGGTCTTGCTATTGAGCTTCCTGGAAGTTGGGATCGCCACCTACCTTTAGCTGAGTTTGCTTATAATAACAGTTATCACTCCAGTATTCAGATAGCACCCTTTGAGGCATTATATGGTATAAAGTGTAGATCACCTCTTTGTTGGACCGAATTAAGTGAAAGAGCCATCATTGGCCCAGATTTTGTAGAAAGGACTTCAAAGAAAATAGAAATGATCAGAGAAAAGATGCTAACATCACAAAGTAGGCAGAAAAGTTATGCCGACAGGCGTCGAAGAGATTTGGAGTTTCAAGTGGGCGATCACGTGTTCTTAAAAGTGACCCCTATGACCGGCATCGGTAGATCCATTAAAGCTAAGAAATTGTCGCCTCGTTATCTTGGCCCGTATGAGATTTTGGAGAGGGTTGGACCTGTTGCTTATCAAATTGCATTGCCGCCGCATCTCTCTGGGTTGCATAATGTATTTCATGTGTCTCAACTTAAAAAGTACCACCCAGATCCTTTGCATGTCATCCCCGCTAACGAGGTTGAATTGAGAGACAATTTAACCTTCCAAGTAGAACAAGAGTGGATTTTAGATGTTAAGGGCAAACAATTACGAAATAAGACTATTCATTTATTGAAGATTTTCTAGAAGGGAATGTCACCTGATGATGTTATGTGGGAAACTGAAGAGTGAATGTGTCGTGATTTCCCCAATTTATTTATCTAGGTGTGAATCCCTTGCTTTATAGTGATGGCATGATCTTGTGTGATTAATGAGTTCTAATGTCTGAAAATTTTATTCCTCAATATATAGTTAATTGTGTGGATTGTGGTTATTCCATGTGTGTGTCCCATTTTTGTGCTTTCTATGATCTTCATGTGAACTTTGGGGGCAAAATTCTATTTAGGTGGGGAGAGTTATAACATCCTAAATTTTATTTATTTAGAGGATTCGCTTATCCCTGAGAAATAATTATTTATTAAATAAAGTTATTCATTCTTTAGAAATAATACTTATGTTAAGATAAGTTTTTAGGTAATCAATTGACTTAAAAATAATTTATCTAAATATAAGTTATATGAAATAAAAAAATCATAAATAGAAATAAAATATTTCATAAAGGAAAAAAGAAATATAATATATATAAAAGGGTGCATCAACGTGACCCCTTAACAATATATGTATAATTTATATATATATATATAAGAGAAGCCACCGTCAGCACATTGCATATATATATAAATATATATTAAATGAAAAAAAGGAAATGAAAGCCTGCGCAACGCCTGCATCACGTGAGGCTTGTATTTATATTTGCCCTCACCACAATAGGTCAGTCAGCGTTTCTTTTCTCCTGCGTCTCTCTCCTTCTCTCAGCGGCGTTTGCAGTTTTAGGTGTAAGGTTTCATCGGGAATCAATTAGGTAATCAAAATTACTTCCTTTCAATTTACTTCCCTCATAATAGTTCTTCTAAATAATTTTCTCTTTCTAATAGTAGTAATATCATTCTGATCAGATTAAAATTTAGGATTAAGGTTTGATATAATGATTGAGTTTTGTCAAGAACTGTCTAATGAAAGGTAGAGAGGAAATAACGGTTAATTTTACTTCTTTTTTATTCATGATTTGATTGTTGTTATAATTTAAAGTAATTATTTGATTTAATTAGTTTATAATTTATTTTACATAGGAGGTTTGCACATATTAGATTTGGGGTTGAATGATTTATAAGTGTTATTGAAATTATTTTTGAAGTGTTAATCAACTTATCATGTTGAAAAGGTTAAGAGTATATATGATTTAACAGTTTTATGGAATTGTGTAATCGAAATTGATTTGTGAATTAATTAAATCTTTGGGTTGAGGGAAATGATTGAATTTTGGGTAGATTAAATAGTTGAGAGTCTACTAAGGATTATGATTCCTAAATAATTATTGTAAGATTTTAAATAGATATAAACAAGTTAATTAATTAATTTATATGTATTAAATTTGCATCCATATCACTGTGTAGATTTGAGTGTGGTTGGTGCTTTTGTGGCTTGAGCTTGCAAGCATCTTGGAGCTGAGGTAATCAATGTTAATTCATTTTATATGCTTGCATGGATTGTAAGGTATTTTTTGATACATTAATTATGTATTACGAATCTTACCACTATTGTTATATGTTTAATTTTAGTGAAGTGAGAAGTATTTCCTTTATATATATAAAGGATATGTTTTGCGTAGAGATATGTTTGATAAGCTATTCATAATTTATCTTTATCCGTAACATATTGTGAATTTATGCATTTGTGGGGAATTGACATATTAGGTGTATGGAAGTAGTTGGGTGATCTTGTGATGATGGGACTTGTATAATGTATTGTGAATGTATCCGCGGTTGCCCCACTATTGATCATAGTTGTTGGTTGTATTGTGACTCACACTCAGGTGGGGATTCGGCCTAGACCCAGGAGGGAGGCCAGATTTTATTGTGACTCACACTCAGGTGGGGAGTCGGCCTAGACCCAGGGGGAGGCCAGGTTTTATTGTGACTCACATTTAAGTGTGGAGTCGGCCTAGACCCAGGTGGGAGGCCAGGAGTAATATGGAGGAGCAGGTTGGAGGGATCACTTGTGCATTCTGATTGTATTGAATCGAAAACATTATTTTATTTGAATATTGTATTGTATATTCTATGAATTGATTGTTGGTTACTGGGACTTTATGGGCTTGTTTGGGGAGGCTGTTTGCCTCCCCAAAAGTCATTCCTGCACTTACCGAGACAAAATTCCTCTCACATATTTACTTCAGAATCTGTGTCCGTTCTCCCAATGGACTATCCAAACAAACCCTATTTCTCACCCTTTCGATATATATTTTTTTCAGGAGAAGAACTTAGTGGTTCGAGGCGTGAAGGGAAGGAGCCAACAGTTTGATAGTAGCTATCACTGTAGGCTTAATAGTTAAGCTATTTTAAGGAGAAATGTATATTGGTAAACTTTAGGTCTTGCATACTCTGATTTATTTTTATCATTATGGTTATGCCGTGATATTCTATCTATGGTTAACAATTTATCTTTTGGTATCTCTCACTTGTTACGTATCCACTTGAGTGTTATTTATGGACCCACATGTTTAAGGGGATGCTTAAATATCGTTGACTCTTGTGGCTTTAATGGTGACTTGTGGGTGAGTTGTGTGCCTTAGGTTAGAATGATTCTGTGAGTTGTGAATGGTTTGTAGGCTGGGTGTCTCATCCACAACTTTTATGCCCTAGACCTTAAGGATTTAATAATTAATTGTGTTTAAATGTTTGGTTCATTTGGAATTACACATGATATCAGAAGGAATTACAAGTTACATAATTAATTTTGAATATAATATATAGTTAAATTGTTTAGGATGTTACATTCCCTAATAACTTAATAATCAAATACTTGTGCCATGGTAGACACCATCTTTTATATTCTTTATGGGTCACTACAAGTGTAGGGCAAAGATCATCATCCTCCCCTTTCTCGCCATCCACTCCATCTCCAAAAAAAACATTCAAGCTTTTAATATGCCCTGTGCCATGCTTTTTCAAAAACACTGCTCCCTCTTGAGTCCTTTGAACAGGAAAACTGGTCAAACTTCAACAGCTTGTCCCTATTTTACGCTTCACCTGTCGAGTCTCATCTGATACCACTTCCCCTTCCTCCAACGTCTGACGTACCTTTTTCTTACTCCAATCTCTCCCGTCTCCGCCCTGTGAATCCCCTTCGCCATCACCTACTCTCTTCTCATCCATCACCTTCCCTGGTATCGAAGTTCTAACTAATGATTAGCCCAACGAGGAATGTATGCAAGGCACAACGTAAAGAGTAGCGTAATCAATAAATGATTAGGAATTCATTACCGAGACGGACATTTTTTTTCCCACGAAACAAGCCTCAGAAGGAGTTATATTCTGTGCAATTTGGAGAGGGAAGAGGGTGGTGCTTGAATTTCGTCGTTCTCACACAATTCTCTTAAGCCCAAAGATCTTTATGATATGGGTGATAGTGATAAACAATTGACACATGAGGTGAAGCCATTCCATCATACTGATTTTGAAAACTTCTTTTCCGAAGGAGATGACGATTTACCCCTACTCAAAGCTAATGAAGATGAATAATAAAATATGTACGAAATATATTTAATTTCATTTTTTTTCAAAACTCACGTATTTGTAGTGGTTCTAAAATAGCTGCAAATGGATATAACCCCTGTAAAAACCGTTACCTAAAATATTGCAAAATTGCTGAACATCTTATAAATACCCCTTCCCCTTCTCATTTCTTACTCTGCCTATCCTCTCTTCTCTAATCGTTTTCTCTTTCCCTTGTTTCCTTTTCAAATAGTTCTCCATTCTCATTTTTTATATCTATTTTTTGAAGAGTTTTTATTGTTTTTTATGTTGTTTAGTTTTTGCTTTCAACTCAAACAGGGTATTTGTTTTTATTTATCACAATTTATTTTTATTTTTCGTATTTCATGTTATCAATTTTTTTTTGTGGAATAGCTTATGATAAATTCTCTTATTTAATTTATATTTAGTTTTTTTTGTATTTTTTAGGTTTTTCCCAATTCATTAAATATTACATATGTTGTGTAATTAGTAGTATTTACAAAGTATAAACAATTTATCAATTTATCTCAAGTAAAAAAACAATTTATTAATAATCGGTTTTATTTTATAGTAAAAATTAATTTCTTAACATTAAATAACTTGCTTTTATTTTTCTTATTTTCATGAAATTTAGTAACAGTTTTGTAATAGCTACAAAATTCCGCATTTCAAATTTTTTATGTAGAAAGGAGAGCTTTTTGAATTTTCACAGGCAATGGTAGCGGTTCCATAACCGCTACAATTTCTGGAGGGAAAATTGTCCATGCCTAAAAAATCAGGTGAGAATTTGCATTTTAACATGGTAGCGGTTATGGAACCACTACTAGAGACATGCATTTTTTCAACTTCTCATATTTTAGTAGCGGTTTTCAACTCGCTGCAAACGTCAAACTTCAAAAGGCGCGTTTTACTAATTTAGTAGCGGTTTATTGTTTGCTATAAATGTTCACCCGTCATCCCCTCGTTCTTTATTTTGACGCGATTGATCACAAATGCTGCAAATGTAGTAACGTTTTGTACTATGTGTGTCGCGGTTTTGTGGAACCGCTGTTAAACCTCTTGCCACGCTAGGTTTTGCAGTGATTGTCTAAATCGCTAGTACATATATTTGTAGCGATTAAAACCGCTACAAATACATAAAATAACAGCTACTAATACGATCTTTTTTTTTTGTAGTGGGTATTCTTTATGAGATCCCATTTGGGTTGTCTCAATATTAATTAAATACAATTTTACATATTTTGTCATTAACTAATTATATTCTCTCATCATTTTTTCCATACATTATCTTTTGTCATTTTTCTCACAACTAATTCTTTCTCATACTTGCCCCTTATAAATAAGGGTTTACTTGAAAAAATTATTTCTTACATATTTATTGCATCTAACTAATTTTAACAAATTTCTTAAACCGTGTAATCGGTTAAAAAGGATTGAATGGATACATTAATATAGGGGCTTAGTTGGATCCATTGAAAATACTATTTAATTTGGATCTTTATGACATGTTGATTGGAGATAACTAGCTATTTAGTAGGGAATCATGTGCTTAATTGGAGATAACTAGCTATTTAGTGGGAATTTTATGCTTGATTGAAGATAACTAGCTATTTAGTGGGAATTTTGTGCGTGATTAGAGATAACTAGCTATTTAGTGGGAATCATGTGCTGCACATTGTAATAGCTTAATTTTAAGTACTCAAGTTAAACTCGCAATTGCTTGGTATCTTTAAAACAGGTTTTGTGCACACTTTAATACTACCATATGTAAAGAAAGAGAACAATATCCTATAACAAATAGGACAACATAATTCTACTACAAATAGGACACTTTTTTAGAATATTCTATTTGAAATAGGAAACTCTAGAATGTGGAGGTAGGTACATGATGACATGTTGCTTTATTGAACATCTAAATACTCTACGAAGTATATTTGGTTGTAATTGTTAAGATTATATTATTGATATTAGCTTATTATGATTTAAGATTGTATCATATATCATATTTTATATATATTAGTATTATAAATTTGAGATATGATTTTATTTAATTTGATTATATTAGATTTGATTAAATCTTAGAGTTAGCTTTAGTTTGTAGTTTGTCTATATATATAGGCTTTTTTGTACTCTCATTTATCAAGTTAAATGTTAAGTTAAATATTATTCTTTCCTTCATTTTCTTTATGACAATACTGACCTTTTTTTTTCCCTTGTAGATCAAATTTTTTTAAAGCATAATTTTAAGTCTAATACTTGTGGGACACGATTAATGGGTGCATTAGGAACTTTACAATCTTTACATGACTACTAGGTGTTACATTAGTATAGATTCCGTGTCCTTTAAGTTCGCACTCATGTTGTGTATATTCTTGATTCTTTATGCTTATATTTGTTAATTTTTCGATATTATTTCCAATGCTTCTTAGACTTAATTTCACATTTAAAATTATTCCATTTCCTTTTATCATGAAAGAGTGTGTAATTGCATATTGTGATGCAGATCTGCAACGAAAGCAGTTTCATGAAGAAAAGACTCTTTAATTTGGATCGTTGTGATACGGTCCTGTTTGCGATAACATCATGAAAAGCACGTTCGTGAAAATCGAGGTAAAATCCATCTCATATACTTATCTTAAAAACCTTAAATTACGTTGAAAAAATAATTGTTACCGATATAAACAGAGATATAAAGTAGTGGGAACTGTCTTGTTGTGCACAAAGTGGCCTAATTTTATGTACTTAAATCTACTCATTTATTTGCTTAATGTATTTATTTATTTTGTGTCGTTAAACTCGCACTTGCTGGTGGGTATATTTATTGATTTATCCTTAATTCCTCATGTTTATATTTATTCTATTTAAGATTCTCCCATCCTCCCCAGGTTTCTAAAACTTGTCCCATTTCATATTAAAATTTATTCGTGCGTGCCAACCCATGTTGGCAAAAAAACTAGGGAGATTTTTTTAAAGTCCGCCGCTAACGAATGATTTATTGTAAGGTTCTAGAGGTTGTCAATGGCAGCTGTTCAACTTGTCAAATGATGCTCCTCAACTTGTTATTGACAACCTCTTAAGATCTTTTCATAAATAACTTCTTTATATGGGACTTGAGTCTAAATCTGCCAAAAAACTACTAATATTCGAGGCAAGAATATGTCCAATTATATTTATTCTCATAATTACGTTGCTAAAATCAAATTATGTCGATATTAAGTTGTTATTTTTTTAATAGTGATCAAAGAAAAATTTTTGAGCACATTAATTAGTCTTTGTGAAGGAGAATATTATCCTATCACTAATTGAATAGTGGGAATCAAGACAATCTGTCACAAGGTAAAGGTATTGGTGGAATGATAACTTGTTTGCAAACACAAAAATGTATCAAGACAATCTATCACTAATTTTGAATTAATAATTTTTAAACAAAAACGTAGGAAATTATTTTTAGTTCCACTTAGTGTTTGGATCAACTATTTCATAAAAAAAGATTATTTCAGTTTAATCAATAGTGTCAACACTTCCACCGAATCAGACTAGTATGTTATTCAAATGCCTTGTAATAATAATATTGAATAGAGCTGTTGGATATATCCATTGATTAATAAAACAAAGAGGTTATGTTTGTTTTAGATTTTATGTACATTAAAATGCTTTTTAAAAAGATAAAATAAAAAATAAAATTTGAATAGTATAAATAGATCTGAACGGTGCACCTCCGAGGCCACCAACTGACAACACGTGGGCCTCTAAAAGTAGCAGAACGATTTGATTTTATGGGATCTTG